>JAKKZK010027540.1:0-10897 GCA_037577455.1 Pangasius macronema | reverse complement strand
TCATCCAAGTATTAAAATTATGGTTATATTTACAATTATGTCACTTTGTCCAAATACCTTTGAGCTCCTGAAAATGGGGGTATTTTGCTGAAAATGGCTGTAATTCCTAAACGGTAAATGCTTAAAGTCTACACTTCAATCACATCTTGATTGTTTTATTTCACATCCATTGTGGTGGTGTATAAAGGCAAAATCACTTCTGGACCTGACTGTATATATATAAAGCATTATATATATTTTTCTTTGTTTGGCAGCAGCAGTGTGTCAGCACTCAGACATTTGAGATAATAAGTCAGACTTTTTTTGAGATTAGATTAAATTCAACTTAATTAATTAATACAGTATGAGTACAGAGTCAACGAAATGCAGTTTATCATCTAACCAGAAGTGCAAATAGCAGTATGTCTATAAATATAGATAATTAGGTATATACATGTGCAAAGTATGAGGCAGAGAAAGTAGAGACCAGCTCAGTGCAAATGGCAAAGTGTACAGATATATAAGGTGCATTGTACAGAGGTATGAGGTGTGTATATCAGGTAGAGAAAGTAAAGACCGGCTCAGTGCAAATATAGAAGGTGCATGTAGTAATTAGATAGTAATGTGCAAGTTCTGTATGAGGTGTAAGGGCAAGTTACCATGGTAGTGAAAATGACAAGATACAGACGGTATTTAAGAGGGCAAACAGCATTAATATTGTACAGTAGTGCATTTTTTTCCTAGCTGGTGAAAATGGGCTTCATGGGCTTCCCATGGAAAACTCTTCTCAACATCTGAGCTGTTCTTTACCGTGAATAGTGCAATGTCATTGTAGTTCATCAGAAAGTAAGCTGAGAAGTCATGAAACTAATTTCGTCACTGGTCAACAGATCGCACACTTTGTCCCGAAACCTAATGAATTGAATCACTGAAAATTCTCATCACTTCTGTGCGACATGTTCGATTATGTAACTGGATTATGGATACATGGATGAAAACAGCCAATAATAAAACTAGGAGAAAAGATGCAGGATGTCCAGTGTCGATTTTGTATGTGTAACGTTATAACAAGATTGTGCATCCCTTCCATAAAAGACATAAAAAGAGTGAGATATTTTCAGATGTGCATGGTATAAGGTAAACTCCAATAGGCCAATGTCAAATGAATGAATGAATGAATGAAATGAAAGCCTTTATTGTCATTGTATATCTCTGTATACAATGAAATCATATAACATTAGACAATAAATAAGACTATAATGTGAGTATATCATATAGTATAAAAGTATGTAAGCTGATAATTCATGAGGGGCAGTCGTGGCCTAATGGTCTGAGAGTTGGACTTGTAACCCGAAGGTGAACCTGAAGGTGGTGGGTTCGAGTCNACTACTGTGTGTGTGCACTTGGATGGGTTAAATGGAGAGCACAAATTCCGAGTATGGGTCACCACACTTGGCCACAAAGTCACTTCACTTCATGTACAGCAAGTATACAGTATATACAGCAAGTGATAGTCATAATATTGAACATTCAGAACATTCTGAATAAGTGACCAGTGATAGTATTGCGAATGATTTGCTTTAATAGTGAGTCACATGTTGATTGTTTTTGCATTGCCTGCTGAAAAGTTTGCTACGTTGCTGTCTCTCTTTCTGGCAACATCATAATAGTGACCCAAACTAATGTCTTGTTGCAGATCAAGCTTCCTTTCCCCGTAGATCAAATCACAAATCTTCCACGCAACGACTTCCAGATGATGGTAAAGATGCACAAGCTGACGTCAGAGCAGCTCGAGTTTATCCACGACGTGCGCAGACGGAGTAAAAACCGCATCGCCGCCCAGCGCTGTCGGAAGAGGAAACTCGACTGCATCCTCAACCTGGAGTGCGAGATACGCAAACTAGTACGTGAGGAGAACAAAAAAAATGGCTGATTTAATTTGACTGATTCACCACAGACTGCATATAGACCTTTCGAAAGACATTTTAATAAAGCCTCATGGTTAAAATTTGTCTCTAAGACGGATCAAGTATGTTTAACTTAATTTTGTTTTGCCTCCTGCTATAATGTAAGTGATAACAGGAAGTAACTTGTTTTAGATGTAACTCTAAATGGATAAAAAGTATGATAAAAAGTATAGTCATGGTTAAAAAACTCTATAGTTGGGTCAATTCTCGTATTTCGTATGTCATATATATATATAGTCTAACCTGTGTGTGTGTGTGTGTGTGTGTGGGAAGGTATGTGAGAAGGAGAAGCTGCTGACCGAGAGGAATCAGCTGAAGGCGTGCATGGGCGAGCTGTGGGAGAATTTCTCTTGTCTGTCTCAGGAGGTGTGCCGGGACGTCCCACTGAGCCCCGAGCAAGTCCAGTCTCTCCATCACTACTGCCCCGTCCTACGGCCCACCTCTGACTCCGCCTCCCCAGCCCACCCGCCAGCGCCGCCCGCCAGCATCGACCTCACCACCCGCTCTGGAGCTGCCACGCCCGAACCTGAATTCGTCAAACTACCCGCTACAAACGACACGCACCAGGCACCAGCATCAGCCCAGTGTCATGTAGGGAATGGTGAGGGGGAGGAAACGACGCCCGGCTCCGCCTACCTCGAGGCGGGCCGGTCCTTGGAACAGTCCAGTCAGACGGTGACAGTAGACTTCTGTCAGGAGATGACCGATAAATGTACCACTGACGAACAGCCGAGAAAGGACTGTACCTAGTGACGGTGTTTGTTTGTTTGTTTGTTTGTTTATTTTTTTTAAATCTTTTTTTATTTTTTTTATTTTTTATCATTATTATTTAATTTCGATACATCTTCTGACAAACCCCTGAAAGTTCACGGGGTGTTAAGATGGTCAGCCTCTGCCAGTGTTCTATGAATCTTTTTTTGTTTGTTTGTTTGTTTGTTTGTTTGGTTGGTTTTATATATTTATGTCTTTTTTTTTTGTGTCATTTTGGTTTTGTCTGTTTTTTTTTTTAACAGTTGACACTACAGTTGTCTTAACAGCAGCAATACTGTTACTCCAGGTTCTCTCGGGCTCAGCCACGGGCTGAAGCGTCTCGCGTTTAAAAAAAAAAAGAAAGAAAAAAAAAAAAAAAAAAAAACCTCTCTCGATGGTGCTACACATTTTTTCCCCCGCCACTGACCTCCATCAGTGGGACGCTGTCTTTTCCGGGTCACAGTCCAGCTCACAGGGGAATCGGCTCCAACCACATCTCACATCCAAGCCTCCACGGACCTAGCAGCAGCTCAATATCTCTCTGTCCTTCTCTCTCTATCCGTCTATCCTTCCTTCACTCCCTCACAGTAAGATCAGGAGTGTTAAATTAGCACCTACAGTGTTACATTTTAAAGCCTACACTGTGCAGCTACACCAGATTGATTTAACACCGGTGATTTTTCTGTCCTCTCTCTCTCTCTCTCTCTGTCTCTCTCAGTGGCTAACTCTTTCACTCTCTCACTTTTGATGCCACGGCAAATTCAGGAAACTCAGGAAATATTCTGAATGTTCGATTATAGTAATTCATGAAAAGGATACATGACAGATTATGTACATGACAGATTCGTTTTGTTTTTTTTGTTTTTTTACAGCAGCTAGACTGTAAATGTTCATATGCAAAAAAAAAATGTCTTCTGTGTTACACATTTGTAGTGTCTCCACAACACTTAATTTGTACAGTCGGTCCTGTCCAGAAAAAAGGAAAAGAAAAAAAAACATTCCTCTATTGCCTTTGACAGCACTGAAATGGAGGAGGACGAACAACGAGACGAAAAATGATCAGATTTCGACTTTTCGTGACGGTTAATATCCCCCTCACATCAGCAATACCCTTGTGTTTGGAAATTTTTTTGGTGGTTATGTACAAAGTGCTTGCTTGGCAGAATGAGTATTGTATATAGTACGGAGCATGGCGAGTGTATCAGTGAACCTGTACAGGTAGTGCTTTAGATGTGCTCCCTTTTTTTTTTTTTTTTTTTCCTTCTAAGCTTTTTTTGTCGCAGCTTTCACATTTTGTTGCGAAAGTGAAATGTTTCCTTTGCTGTTTCCTGCCTGAAGTGAAATAGCCTGCGACGGTGGGTGTGCTTAAAACTCAGGAAAACAGCTTTACACGCACACACACACNCACACACACAACACTCTCTCACACACTTACTTTCTTAACGTAGAGCCCCTTTGCATAGCATGCCATTTGGACTTCATCAGATTTGCCCCACTGAAATGTGAAAAGAGCTGCATCTCCACAGAGGAACTTTTTTCTTGTCAGTATTTAAAGATGCTGTGTGTGTGTGTGTGTGTGTGTGTGTGTGTGTGTGTGTGTGTGTGTGTGTGTGTGTGTGTGTGTGTGTTTGTATTTNTGTGTGTGTGTGTGTGTGTGTGTGTGTGTGTGTGTGTGTGTGTGTGTGTGTGTGTGTGTGTGTGTGTGTGTGGTTGTATGGTCATGAAGACCCAAAAACAGCTTCTTTGAATGTTTTCAGTGTTATTTTTTAGAAGTTGTAATAGCAAGAAAACATTTATGTTTCAAACCATAGATGGATGTATTGAGAGTTCCTCCAGGAACAGGAAATGGCGCGTGAGCTCTGCTAAATGAGCATTTCTGCCCCCATGTTTTCTTCTGGCACTTACTCTCTCCACTCCACGATCGAGCACGTCAACCAAGCTGGTGTGTGGATTTGCTTTAGAAAAAAAATAACGGTTCTTCTGGGATCTTTGGATGGTTATTAGTTCTAGCTTCTTAAATGCTTTGACGTAGAACCTTTAAGGGTTCCTGCAGAAGGATGAACAGGAGAACCTTTCATGGTGCTATGGATGACTGGATGCAATGGCGTCCAAAAATCCAGAGTCCACTACTAACACAAAACCTGCAAGAATCTATATATTATGTCATTTTAGACAAATCCATTTTTATAGCTGTGTTAGAAATACTCATGAAATTGAGAATAGTTGAGAATACTAATACACGTCTGCGATGGACCTGCATCCCATCCAGGGTGTGTTCCCACCTTGTTCCCAGTGTTCCTGGGATAGGCTCCGGATACGAAACCAACCTTGACCAGGATAAAACATTGTGTAACTGACATTGACTCCATCAGTACTGTCTTCTATTCATTATGGATTATAGTCCAAGCTGCTTTTAGCCAATTAGAACATAGTTACATTTATTCATTTGGTAGGTACATTTATCAAAAACCGAAGAAGTTTAGAAGTGTATTCCAAGCCTAATACTTGGCAGTCCCAAGCTTCCATCACTTTTCCAGAAAGTGCTAAATTCCCTTTGGTCAATACTAATTCCAATACTAAAGCGATTATGATGGTGGGAGTTACCAAGAATGGTACAGACTTACATTCAGAAAAGCTTTGCAACCTTGAAGTCTCAAAGTCATGAATACAACACTACTGCTCTGACATACATTAGTAAATGGTAGGGTAATTGTTATTAATAAATCTAATTTGACAAAACCTTATCAGTTTTTAATACGTGATAAAACTAATTCTAGTGTGTAGTAGTGGACTCTGATTTTTGGACCTCTGCTCTACAACCAGTTGATCATCAGCTCCTGTTTTTGTGTCTTGTTTTTTTTTTTTTTATCTTTTTTTCCCATCTCAGTGCACTCTTAGACCATTTAGCACTTCCTCAAGGGTAGATTTCACTTTCAGGACCCTAAAAGTCTGAAATTGAAGCACTTATCATGTGCACTTTAAAGTGCCCTTCCTCTTCAGAAAAAGAAAGAAAAAAAAAAAGGGCCCTGATAATTAAATATTTTATAATATTTAATATTCTAATGAAGTCCATATCCAAGAACTCCAAACAAAAATCTGGAAAAATTCGTAATACACTACAACACGAGAGAGTGTCTAATTCACATTATTTGATTATTTGTGAGTCTAATAAGCTAAATTCGAGCTCTGGATTAAATTAACAACAAAAAAAAAAAAGGAAAGAAAGACATATGTTTTAACTTTGGGGATTTATCAGCCCTTTAGAATCATTATATTTGCCCTAAGTGTATATTTGTTAGAGATTTACATCCATGGTAGGATTTGCATGCTGCCTGTATATTTTCTAGTTTGTCTGTTCATTGGGGTGTTTCAGAAACATAAATCCTCAGATGTTTCCGTTTGAAGGAACGCAGTTATTTTTAATCACCTTTTCACCGATTGACTTTTATATCCAAAAAAAAAAAATTAATAATTTTCTCGTACCTGCTGGAATCCTAAAGGTAGCTTAAAGGTGCCTAAATCCAGCTGATGATGATTTGGACATTTGGAGAAGCTTCTAAAATTTTGGACAAGCTCCTCTGTTCATTGTTATATAAGTAGGTAAAGTTATTATTAATTAATTTTAAATATTATGTGCTTAATAATAACTGTCTGACCCATGTTATAGTATATTATTTAGATAATTCTGTTTCAGCCATGGGAGTTGTATGACTCGTTTTTGTGGTGGTGTTTGTTTAAAAAAATTCATCTTTTTTGACAGTTTGGACTGTCCAATTTTTTCCCCTGACACACACACACACACACACACACACACACACATACACATTAATACTGGATGGAGTGCTCTGTTGTAGCGGTTTAGAGATTAGACTTGTCGTGATTGCTAGTTTGTGCTCTTGCTTTTTCGATTCCTTGTTATTTTCCTCTTCTCGAGACTTTTAGCTTTGTTCTTTCGCTCCCTCTTTCTCTACAACATTGACAGTATTTCGAAATTCTAATCAGGTACAAAACAGGAACTAAAGATTTACGAGGTCCGATTTACGGACGTTTGTGCACACATATGCAAACCATCCCTATAAATGAGCTTTGTTTTCACACTACTTGTCGTAGAAGTGGTAGAGTAAGCGTGGAAAGCATGACGCTCCACTAGATAAGCACATTGTGTAAATTATGTCTACTTTTGTCGTTGGATGAATATTTCTGACATGTTAAGGAAAAATAGGAAATGTTTCCCAGGAATCAAAGCTATAATGACAGGTGTATTGGAATTATTGCCTGCATTACAATACTGTTTTTAACACATCCGGTTGTGTTGGATGTCATTAACACAGAGGTGTCAACGTTTGGAGTTTAACCATAGCAGCCGATTCACAAAAGGGGAAAGGTCGTGGGATGTGAAAGTCATACTTGTTTCTGGTAGTGGGTTATTTTCATCTCTAGGTAAAAACTTCACAAGCCTCAGTCTTTTCTTTCTCCTCTCACTCTTTGCATGCTAGGATTTTCTTGCTAGTAATGTTGGCACCTCTCTGTGACATGACAATGTTTATTCGTACTTCATCCTGGTTAGTGTCGCTGTGATTTAAATTACTAATTTGCTTATATTATATTATGGTCAATATCCAACCATTGTAACTTCAGGAATGAGCAAGATTGGTCGTAATTCTTTAATTAGCAAGTGGAATTGGAAGTAAATAGATGGCCCTGTCCACACCTCTACTATAAAGCAGAGGTTTCCAACCCTGTCCTGTACATTTTAGCGTTTGTGTGCTCTGACATGCCCACGTCATTAGCTGATTGGTTGAAATGTGCAGGACAGGACATTCTCCAGGACTACTGTTAGGAATCTGTGCTATCAAATATATACGTTCTTCTTTATTAACCTAAGTTGCGAACTATCTGGCAAACCAGTAAATCAGTATGCTAGCTATTACCAAGTAACTCTGACTCAACAAGAGGAAATCATTTCACTAATAAGGCCAACATGGTCCAAGTTACAAACAGTACCCTTATTCTCACGTGTTGTACGATAATGGTGTGTTAAATACAGTATTGAAACGCAGGGACTGTGTATTTTGTTGGTCTCTTGGGCAGCACTGAATGCATAGCGTATTTCTGGATTGTGTGTAAACTCATTTCGCTTTGCCTTAAGAGCCGAGGGTCACTCCAGTCCGAGGGATTGGCATTTTGACGCAGGTACAGAAGCATTCATGCCTGAAACATAACCACGTCTATACAGGCTAACGGACGATTCTGGTTTTGTCTCTGCTAGTAAAAGTTTTCAAAACGTCTGCCAGCACGGTGTCTTCACAGCCTGTTTTTTTTTTTTGTTTGTTTTATTATCAACAACCTCACAAATCCAATAAGCTCATCGGTTTCATCTCTACTGTCTTTCAGATGCATGTTGATCAGCTTTGGTTTGACTTTTCAAGGCTGTATCATCTAAACAGTTACACATTTGCTCTTATATCTTGTCTCAGGGTGCGTGCCAATGACTTTTTTTTTTTATTTCTACACTCTCTTTTATTTTCCAATAAAAGATCATTTCATGTTTAGAAAAAAAAAAGTCTTCTGAAGAAAAGCTAATGGGTCATAAACGTGTTTTTTGTTTTTTATAGTTTCTAAGCTAATAATTGATAAATCAGAAATTGATTTGCACAAAATTTTGAATAAAAATGAGGGCTGTGGATTCTCCATTATTTGAACTTAAAACTTGTCTATTAAGCTTTTAATCTGCAGTTAATAAACGGGACGGGAATGTGAATGCAATGTTTGTTTGCATTAGCTGTTGCTCTATATAAAGGCTATAAAGGAAGTACATGTTGCTAGGAATATTTTTTTCTTTGTTTTGTTTTGTGCTGCTTCTTTGAAACATTGACACTGGCTCTCCAAAGCTTTCCTCATCAGTGAAAAAGAAGAAAAATCTTTGCCTTTTTTATTCACAATTCGCTCAACTTTATATATTATCTCGGCGGGATATGCAGGCTGAGCTCATTCGAGGAAAAGTAGAACAGCAAAAATGTTTACAAAGACAAGGTGACGCGTTTTTACGAGTCAAATCATACTTGCCATGTATATAGTAATTGTGAGTTTCAGTTGGATAGCTAGGTTTAGTATTCTTTTTTTTTCTTTTTTTTCATTTTTGTATGTTTTTTAACCAAATGGATACAAACGAAAAACAAATGTCCTTTGATAACTATGCTTATTTCTTCGAGTTTGTCGTTTTTTCACCCAACGGGGATGTTTCAGAGCAAGACGAATAGAAGTGCACCTCCGACTTTTTTGCCTTAGAACTTGCAGAGGCCATAGTTCACCTTGACGTGAAACGTGTGTATGCAGGGGTCTTCGGGCCCCCCCCATCTCTCGACTAGCAGAGCGGACTCTCTCTCTCTCACTCTTATCTACCTGTGAAATCCTTCATACCTCTCATAACTGGTCAACGACTGTATCAGCAAACCACATCAGGTGTTTTTCTACATGCTTTTTACACAGATTATTGTATTAGTAGATTTCGGTGCATCATTTTTAATGTAATAGCTCTTTGGCTTGTAGTTTTGTTTGTTCTTCTTTTCTTGTTTTTCTCCCCCCCCTTGCTTGCTCTCTATCTCCCGTTTTTTCTAGTTGACTGTTTTGTGTTAATATTGTCAGTTTTGGGATAGCTGTTATAGAGTTTTTACTTTTTTTTTCCATTTCTAAATGCTACAAGAACCTAATGAATTTAATGACTTAACCATTGTAAATACGGTATTGTGCAGAACTCATTTTCATGCATTTCAATTGCTAGTGTTATATAAATGACAGATTTTTTGTCAAGACACCATTTCTGTTTATGAAATAAAGAAACTTATCATGTACTAAGTTTCTGTTTTTCCCTCTTCAGATCCACATAAAATCTATAGAGCAAAATATGCTAGGCTTTTAGGTCCGTTATAATACGTGTGGAGTAAAATACACACACACTGAAAATGGAAATATGGAAATAATGTAGTATGTGTGCAAAGAGCCAGTAGACTTCCTTTTGGTTACTCAGGTTAAGATTAGTGGTATGTTTCGGATGTTTGTGTATTAAATATAGCTGTTATAGGTCAACAGAGAGCCACCGTCATGACCTGAGAATCATATTTGGCAAATTAACAGTGATAATTCCTGTTATACCACAGTACTGTTGAATTCTCCATTCTGACTGGTCAGAAGGTGTTGATTAGTTTTCGAGAACAGCAGCTTCCAGCTGCAGGTTCATATTAATACACTTACTTTATTTACTGTTTATTTATTTATTTACTGTTTCTACAGCAGTAACTTCCATAGGCACTTGTACGGTTGCATGGATACTCCACATAAATGGATTAAAAACTTGTAGTCATTGACATGGTGATGTTTTCAGTGAGGAGATCTTTTTGTAGCATTTATGGAAGGAGTAACAATCAGAAGTTTTAAGTTTTCCAACACAGGAAAGTCTTCAGGATGGAGGAGTTTGCACTCTTCCAATTTCTTTGTAAAAATCTTTTGCCCTATTATTTTCCTGAGACTGGTGAGGGAACGACTGTTTATAACGTAAGTCATAACACTAACTTTGTCTGGCAGACATTCCACAACATTCAAAGTAACTACAAAAGGTTAAAAGCATGATTAATAAGTTGCTTGTGCTGCTTGACCTTAGTGATACCACTGATCATGCTATTCTCCTCGATAGACTAGAAAATGTAGTAGGCGTTAAGAGAACGGCCCTTTCCTGGCTCAGGTCTTATTTGACTGATTGTTATCAGTTTGTAAACGTAAATGGTGACTTTTCTCATACTAAGGTAAAGTTTGGTGTCCCGCAAGGCTCTGTTTTAGGCCCTCTGCTCTTTTCTTTAATATATGCTGCTTCTGGGCAACATTATCTGTAAGCATGGTATTAGCTTCCACTGTTACGCTGATGACACACAGCTGTATGTTTCACGCGTTCACTCAGGTTTGTCGACGGTGGAGTGGCTGGCTGCCTTATGTCCCAGGTTGCCCTCATGTCTGTGTTAGCTTCTGGGTCTCTCTTTTAGTTATGCTGTCATAGCTAGTCTTGCCGGAGTCCCTGCTTGCACTCTGCATGCAAAGTACGTTGTCCTTAACCATTAGAGGACAAAAGCTTAACTAACAATCTCTTCCTCTCTCTCCATCTCTCTCTCCCTCACTCTCTGTCGAGCTACACATGCTACTTCTGAGATGCC
>JAKKZK010027475.1:0-22144 GCA_037577455.1 Pangasius macronema | reverse complement strand
TGCATCTGTTACACACTGCTTCTCTCTAAAGCTTTCCGCCGTGTCATGAGCTGCGTCTCGAATCAAAAACTCTGACTTTACATTCAAAAGTATTTACTAATATAGAAAATCCAGAAGATTGGTGTGCAAAACAGAGCTCTTGACAGGTTTGATGGCAGCGTGAGTGGTTTTGATAGCCAAACATTGACAGAAATAGGAAAAGTGTTTCGTGTTAGTCCTCAGCAGTGGGCTAGAATAGTACATGCGATAGTAATAGTATGCGATTTGAGACACGGCACGAGTTTGTGTAGTGGAGGTGGATGGATGAGGGGAAGATGAATTTATCCATTTTATTTTATCTCTGAATTCCTAGGCTAGTGCGGCATGTCTGGATAGTGAAATGACTAAAATAGCAAATACTTTTTGTTTAAATGTGGCATTTTAAAGTAGAAAATCTGGTTTCAGAGCTAGAGCGATACTAATCTTTTTTAAAATACATGAATAAAACAGATGAGATTATGAGTTTCTCTCTTGACCCCATTTGTAAATCAGCCCCTGCTCTAGACCCTTTGTACTCACTTCAAGCTACAAATGAAGTGAAAAAACGAGTGTTAATGGTGTGGCAATAAACGTCGAGGGTTAGTAGTAGTTAAGACCGTAGGTTAGTTAGTGGACTTGTTCTGTATGAAGGATCAGATGCTGGTGCTTGTGTTTCTGTTAATCTCTAATATAAATGTAGTTCTTGTGTGCAGTAGAGAAGCACACGAAGTTTCAGGCAGGATAAATTATCTTTATGTTTAATATGCAATCATCTGTTTCTTACTCTCCGGTGTGTTGCGTGTCTCTTTCTGCAGGATATCTTGCTGATTAATCTGATCATTGAGCACATGATCTGTGATACGGACCCTGAGCTGGGGGGAGCCGTGCAGCTAATGGGGCTCCTGAGGACCCTAGTGGACCCTGAAAACATGCTGGCAACCGCTAATGTGAGCCTTTTTGTGCCCAGTATAAAAGATCAACTAATAAATCAAACTTCTGTACTTTACATAGGATTCTATACACCGATCAGCCATAGCGTTAAAGTCACTGACAGGTGAAGTGAATAACATTGATCACCTCGGTACCCTGGCACCTGTCAGGCGGTGGGGTATATTAGGTAGAAGGTGAACAGTTATTTCTTGAAGATGATGTTTTGGAAAAATAAGTGAAAAGTGTAAGGACCTGAGCGACTTTGACAAGGATCAAATTGTGATGGCTAGACGACCGGGTCAGAGCATCTCCAAAATGTCAGGGCTTGTGGGGTGTTCCCGGTATGCAGGGGTTAGTACCTACCAAAAGTGGTCCAAGGAAGAAAACCGGTGAACCGGCGACAGGATCACGGCCGCCCAAGGCTCACTGATGCACGTGAGGAGCGATGGCTAGCCCGTCTGCTCCGACCCCACAGAAGAGCTGCTGTAGCATTAATTGCTGCAAAAGTTAATGCTGGCTGTGATAGAAAGGAGTCAGAACACACAGAGCATCGCAGGGGCTGCGTAGCTGCGTATGCTGACCCTGTCCACTGCCAAAAGCACCTGCAATGGGCACGTGAGCATCAGAACTTTACTATGGAGCAGTGAAAGAAGGTGGCCTGGTCGGCTGAATCATGTTTTCTTTCCCATCATGTGGAAGGCTGAATCGTGCGTCGCTTACCTGGGGAAGAGATGGCACCAGGATGCACTATGGGAAGAAGGAGAGCCAGCAGAGGCAGTGTGATGCTCTGGGCAATGTTCTGCTGGGAAACTTTGGGTCCTGGCCTTCATGTGGATGTTACTTTGACACGTACCTCCTACCTAAACGCTGTTGCAGACCGAGTACACACCTTCATGGTAACGGTATTCCCTAATGGCAGCGGCCTCTTTCAGCAGGATGATGCTCCCTGCCACACTGCAACAACTGTTCAGGAACGGTTTGAGGAACATGACAGAGAGTTCAAGGTGTTGCTTTGGGATGTGCTGGACCAACAAGTCTGATTCATGGAGGCTCCAGCTCGCAACTTGCAGGACTTAAAGGATCTGCTGCTAACGTCTTAGTGTCAGATACCACAGCACACCTTCAGAGGTCTTGTGGAGTCCAGGCCTCGACGGCTCGGAGCTGGTTGGAGGCACAAGGGGGAACTACACAATATTAAACAGGTGGTTTTAATGTTATGGCTGATCGGTGTAAGTGCACTATGTCTTACTCTCACCCTGAAGAAGCAGCAGCTGTGCATTAGCAGTGAAGTAATAGATTTTAATGCGCTAGTATGATATAGGCACACATTACTTTAGCTGTCATTTTGGATATAATCAGTTGTATTTCTAAAATCAAAACATTTTTCTCTTCTGCAGAAAACAGAAAAGACAGAGTTTTTAAGTTTCTTCTATAAGCATTGCATGCATGTGCTCTCTGCTCCACTGCTGGCCAATACCACTGAGGAGAAACCCAGCAAAGGTGAGGGAGAGTGTGTGTGTGTGTGTCTGTGTGTGTGAGAGAGAGAGAGTGTGTTTGAGAAAATGACCTATATTTTGTGTGTGTGTTTAACAGTAGTGCAGGGGCAGTGAGCTGGAATGTGTGGGTTGTATTTCAGATTTAAACATTCTGTATGTCAGTGGCGTTGAAATATTTCGGAGCTAACCCTTAGAGACAAAAATATTCGGCCGTCTCACCCTCTGGGTTCCTTTCCACAGATGATTTCCAGACATGCCAGTTGTTGGCACTGATTGTGGAGCTTCTCACCTTCTGTGTGGAACATCACACATATCACATAAAGAACTACATTATCAACAAAGACATTCTGCGCAGAGTGTTGGTGCTCACTGCATCCCAGCATGCCTTTCTAGCCCTCTGTGAGTAATCACAGTCTCACACACACACACACACACACACACACACACACACACACACATACACACACTGTCTAGTAGAAGGATATGCTAATGAATGTCTCAAAATATCTCTTCAACTAAAATATTTTCTCGTATTAATTTATGGTGTATTTATGTTGTGGGTACGTTAAGGGTTATTGACCACCATACACTTTTTTATTTTTATTTATTTATTTTTTTTTTTAATTTCAGATTTATAGGGCTCCTGTAATATTTTATAGTAATTGTGTCATGTAAGTAACATATGTGTAAAATAACTTGGTAAAAATGGAAGGAATATTCCTTGCCCTGACTTGTGTAGTGGGAAAGGTGAGACTGCGTGTCCTGACGTACCTTTTCAGAAAGCCAGGAGGCGTATTTGCAAGGGCACCTTTTAACCTGCTGTCACATCCAGGTTTGAACGATTAACACACAGCAGGGTGTGTTGTTTTAGGGAAATAATCCATGTCCATGTATGTGTTCTTACCATCCAACACCAAGCAAAGGGTTTATACTTGAACCTAAAGTGTGCATGTGCGTGCAGAAGGAGCAGCACCACGAGCGGCATTGTTCACTCACTCGCCTGCCTGACCTGTGCACACGTCGAGGGCTGAATGCGACATTCACTAGAACTGAAACACCCGACTGTTAGGTTTTCATGTCAGATTGTGAAATGTTTAGCGATTTCACGCTGTTTCTCTTTAAACCTTACTGCCGTCGTCGTAAGTGTTGTCATGTCTCAAATCAAAAACTCTGAGCTTGCGTTCAGAAGTATTTACTAATCTAGAAAGTCCAGACGACTGGTACTCAAACAGCTCTCATAACGTTTAAACTCTCAAAATTATAATAATAAAAAGGTTTAGTGTTGGTGCTCAGTAACGTGAGACACAGCGCTAGTCTGTATTGTGGAGGTAGAAGGTAAGGTGTGTGTTCGTAGTTAGTGATATTTCTCATCAATTTGTAATATAAATGAATAAAACAACAAGGAGACCCTTTGTAAATCAGGCCAGTGAGGAAATCCCTGGATTATAAAACCAGAATTTATAGGCTGTATGTTGTTTAACTAAATGGTGATGTAATTTATTATAAAGATAAGTTTAGACTGAGTGGATGAGAATGTTGTTGATTTTAATGTGGGTCAGATGGCTGGGGATTCATTAGCACATTTTACCTGTGCGTTATTATTCCTTATGTCCTCTCCACTGTCAGGTTCTTTGCGTTTTATGAGGAAAATTGTCGGCCTGAAGGATGAATTCTACAACCGCTATATCATGAGGAACTTCCTGTTTGAGCCAGTGGTCAAAGCGTTCCTCAACAACGGTTCCCGATACAACCTCATCAACTCGGCCATCATAGAGATGTTTGAGTATGTGCGTGTGGTGAGTACACTCCTCGAGGTTCTGCATGCCGCTTCCTGGAGAAATATTATGTGATTTTTGCAGATTGACAATAAATATTGGTAATAAGAACATCATATTATATTGTGTATATTTACACAATGTAATATGTGTTTATTTATTTATTTATTTATTAATGCGAAAGAGCCCCATGTTGAGTCACTTCAAATATGGCTTAGATTAATAAATTCCTATTCATGTGATATTCACAGTTAATATTCACATTCTGTTGATGTAAATTGATAATTTTTCCTGTGTAGAATTATGTAGAGACCGTTTCTCATTAGTCGTAGCGTTATTAGTCTAACTGCCTTTCACCTGAATTTACCGTCTGTAGGAGGATGTGAAGTCTCTGACGGCTCACATCATAGAGAACTACTGGAAGGCCCTGGAGGATGTGGACTATGTCCAGACGTTTAAGGGCCTCAAGCTTCGGTATGAGCAGCAGAGGGAAAGGCAGGACAACCCCAAACTCGACAGGTCAGCCTCAGCTCGTGTTGTGTGATGTGTAAATGTAATGTAGTGTCGATTTTAGACTGAGTGGAGAACGCATTATTATTAACTGCATTAAATTACTTTATGTAAACATGTGCAGAGCGTGAACTTTGCTTCACTCACTGTATTAATCGATGAACTACACAGAGCACTGTGTTCTGAGTGACTTTCCAAACCTCAGTGTGAAATAAGGAGGTTTTTGTGTAGCAGCCAGACGTTATTTTCTCTCCGTATGTTTTAGCAGCATGCGATCGATTCTACGGAACCACCGTTTTCGGCGAGACGCGCGGACGCTGGAGGACGAGGAGGAAATGTGGTTTAACGATGAAGAAGACTTGGAGGATGGAGAGGCGGTGGTGCCACCCTCAGACAAAATGAAGAATGATGAGGACCTGATGGACCCTATCAGCAAGTTCATGGAAAGAAAGAAATGTAAGAGTCCATCACCTTGTCACTAGTGGCCAGTAAGACTCCATCAGGTGTACTGGTTATAATTTGTCTTAAGGTGTGTATATGTGTGTGTGTATGTCAAACTCGTCATGAAGTGTTTAGAGGTTAAAATTGTGTAGAGAGTGTGTTTTTACTGATGGGACGGAGGTGTTTATTATTATTACTGGGACTCAGTGATGTGTAGTGGCAAAGAGCTGCCAGTAAGAGCAGCATAAACTAATGGCTTAAACAAAGACGCTCATTTTTATTCCAAACCTGTAACATAAATAAATAACTAATAATAAATAGTAAGAAGAAGAAGAATAAATAAAAATGAGCAGCATTCCATGCTCACACTTTAATCTTTCTGTAAATGTGATGTGTATTTGTGTTTAGAAAAATAAAACCTGATATAAATTATAATGTATTTTAAAGGTGTAATTTATAGTCAGTCAGACAGGATGGTCAGGAGGAAGGGGTCCAGTATTAGACTGGAGGATGTTAAAAGTTTAAATTGAAGGCTTTAGTACTAGTTAGTTATTAGTGATGGTGTTATATAGTAGTGTAGCAGGACCTGTGTTTTATGGGGCAAGAAGTCATCACTTGGCTAACTGCTAGCTAACACCAGTTTCTAGTAATCTGTGGAAGTGTTCTTTGCCTAATTTTAATACATGAAGAAGCCTTTATTTGTCACACACACATTATAGCACAGTGAAATTCTTTTCTGTGCCCCGGAGCAGAGAGGGTTAAGGGCCTTGCTCAGGGGCCCAGCAGTGGCAGCTTGGAGGTGCTGAGGCTTGAGTGATAAAAATTTAAAAACAATAACATGGTGTGAAGTTTCACTGGATGTCAGTTCAGTATTTCAGGACTGTAGTGTAACTGTAGCAGCTCACATTCTGTTGTAGGTTAAAATCCAGTCAGAGCTTTAAGTCGCGCAGATCACAGGAGAGAGGATTAATGGCAGCGGATGTTTTCTAATGGACGTGAATGATCATAAAGGAGTAGCTGAGATGTGCTGTGTGCCCTGCTCCTGGGGTAAAAAGGTCTTATTCTGCAAACCTGAAACATCTGAACTGTGTTCATTAAGATTTCTAATGGAGTTGTATTGAACATTACAATGTGTTGTATGATGTCATCCCACAAGCTTTATCTCTTTCTCTCTCACACCCATGGGGGAAACAACGGGGGAAAATTAATGGATTTCAAACAGTCACCTGTTACACTGCGCTGTGTCAGAACCCATATCATGTTTTTGTAATTTATGAGGGTCACGTGATCCAAAAGCCCCTCATTTCATCTGCTGCTGTTGTCGTTTTTCTCTCTCAGTAAAAGAGGCAGAGGAAAAAGAGGTTTTGTCAGGGAAATCTAGCTTGTCTGGGAGACAGAGCCCCAGTTTTAAGCTGTCCTTCTCCAGCTCGACCAAGCCCAGTCTGTCTTCACCTCCCACGGCCTCACTGCACCCTGGCTCGCCCGGATCACCGGGATCCCCTGGCACGGGGACCAGGAACTCTCCGCCCACGGCAGCTGTCACCACCAAGGTAATTTACCGAGCTGTGTGTCACTTAGTCATATGCTGATGTGATCTCTTTATTTATTTATTTGTTAACGTATTGCGTAAGAAAAGATTTTTCCACATCTGGACGTGGCCCAAACCAGAAGATATAATTCATAACTTCAAACCACTTCGTAGCTGCTGCTGTTATGAAAGTCCTCCAGGAAATACAGAAGAGTTTTGAGAATAAAAACTTTATTGTACACATCAATGTGATTGTCAGAGTTGAAAGCGTAAACTGCTGACCGGTTCACCTGGTGCCACAGTCAGCGTTTGTGCTGCAGGTTCAGAACTCAGAGCAAACCCGAGAGTAGCAAGACAGGTGTAAAAGCTCCTCACTGTCCTGATCTGCAGAGGAACTCTCAGCCTGTCCGTGGGACTCTGTAGGACTGTACTGAGCAAACAGTGTTAGTGTGCTGTCTTTATTCCAGAATAATGCTTCCTGTCTGACTAAATGTGTGAAAGCCCACCCAATAAATACGTTTTTAGGTCACTTGCGCAGTAAACTATTCGGAGAGGCTTAGCTCATGATGAAAAGGTCTTCACATGACGACGTGCACCACGTGTCTGTCTCCTTATGTACATTTATCCACTTACCTTATGGTGTGACGTATCGGGTCAGAACACCCTGCTACAGGACACACACACAAATAACAAGAATCAGCATAAAGAGATTTTAAGCACGAGAGAGTGAAGGAAAATCAGATTATTCCGCAAGGGGAAAGATTTTGTTATATATTTTGTTATTTGTAAATGTAGATGTGTCGTAGTTGGCATATGATGTGTGTTTGAGAAGTCTGCCAGTGCGGACTGCAACCGCTCTGACTAACATTATTATTATTATTATTATTATTATTATTATTACATCATCATCTCAGGGGGCCTGATGGCAGTTTTCTAGTAGACCTCTCTGCCCTGACTCAGTAATGCTTCGGTTTTAACCTTTAACTAAAAAACCTGCGCACTGTAGCTTTAAACACTTTTCAGCGCTTTTCGATTGTTTCTGATGAATTGCTGAGAATGTGACGTTGCATATGGAGTCACTAATCTCACTAGTGTTGACAAGTGAAAAGTAGATCATGAGTAGCTAACAGTGGTGGCAGGAGGCCATGGTAATGTTTTTACAACTGTAATATTTATACTAATAAATTATCAAGATGAATAAATCCTGGCGTTTGTAATGATGGTAAAGGTGTAAAGATGCTCATGTGCCATTTTCTTCTGAATTTAAATAAAATTTTGCGGTTTATGATTGTTCATGGATTCATCAAATGGATTAATACAGTTCACGTGAGGGAAATTATTCGTCAGTCAAATTAACTGCTCTGTTTACAACATTTTCCTGCGTCTGCAGACTCTCGTACACAATCCTTCGCTAACTCTTAATTGTTTTTGTTTTTGTGGCTTTGCTTTAGGGCGGTTTGGTGGGACTTGTGGACTATCCTGATGACGATGAGGACGATGAGGATGAAGAAGATTCAGACAATAAAGAGGAGAGCCCTCCGCTTTCCAAGAAATCAAAGCTGAGCTCCTAAAACACTCCCCTGCCCACCTGGCGCGGTAAAGCTCGAGGGAGCCTTATCTACAAACTCATTTCAGCGCTCAGCCTAGAACTCAGAATTCAACCAATATGAACGAATAAACAAACGAATGGATAAACGAATGAATGCTGCCCCCATAACCCCCATCAGCAGTCCAAGCAGGGGTTTGCCATGTGGAAACGGAGAAAGGGAGAGCAAGAAAGAGGAAGAAGAATCGGTCTCGGAGCGAAGAGGAGAACGTCTCCATGTGGGGAGTTCAAGTGCCAATCGGAGGCGGAGTGAAAGAGACTCGGAGCAGAAAGAGAGCGAGCTGAACTGCGGGTTTGGACAAATGATTGAAAGGATTTAATAAAAATAATTTCAACAAAGCTAAAAGTACTGGGGGGTAAAAAACACACACACGCGCACACACACACACACACACACACACACACACACACACACCCTCTCTCACGGAGACTGGTGCCCTATAAAGCGTCCCAGGCTCGGACCAGGACACACTGCCCCCCCCTCTCAGGGAAGGACGCCACATGACCCGAATGGGCCAGCCAATCCTGAACCACCGCTCACCTTCGCTGATTCCATTCTCCATTTCTTTCTCTCCTTCCTCTATCCCTTTTTTCTGCCCCTTTTGATCTTTTTTTTTTTTTATTAACCTCTTTTGGTTTTTTGTTTCTGGAGCCTGACAGAATCCCGGGGGCAGAACAGTCTGGGTTTTCATTGTTGATGTCATCGTTGTCCTTGTGGCTCAGCGGAAGTTCTTCCTCTTTCAAAGCCAGCGGTTTCCTTGTTTTTTTTTCTTGTTCTGTTCTTCTCTTCCTCTCCCTTTTTTAAAATGAAAAAAGAGACCTGCCTTTAAATGTTCAGGACGTTTTCAGTCGCACTTGAACAGGTTTTTAAAACCTCATTAGGGGGAAGAGTTAGTTTTACCCTTTTTTTTTTTTGCCCTTTGAAACTGCAGATTTTTTGGAAAATTTGTAAGCCTGTCTTGATTAAAGATTGAGTGGAACTCTAGATGTGATTGATTTTTTTCCCCCTTTTTGTCATATCTTCATTTTTCTTTTACATGAGTGTACTCTTAGTTGGTGGGTATGTTTGGGACCATTAAAAAGATTTTTGCTGTAATATATCTCATGGCTGTGCTGGTTCCCTGAATGCTCTTCATTTTGCTGGTCTTTTGTACACGCAGTATAAAATTCATTAATATTACTCTTACTGTTCAGCAGTGTCGTCAGTTCAACTTTTTCACTTGCTCATATTTAACGTTTACGTTATTCAGCTGCCTGCAGTGCTGACGTTAAGTGGGTTTGGTGAAGCCATGCTTTTCATAAAGCCATTAAAAGCCGAGCCAGAGCTTTAGATGGGACGGCACTACTGAGCACCGCCACTTGATGCCACCAACGCTCCAGATCCTTCAGCTATCAGCGTCGTGTGGAGCTCTGTGTGTTTGAGACCCATCTCAGAAATGATCTAACAGGATGTTATTACTGGATAAAGACAGAAAGGTGAAGGTGTTTGTGTGTCCAGCACTGGCATTAACATCGAGAGGCCCGGTTCACTTAACATGCTTGGATGTTGGTGTACCAACAAATAACATTAAATTTTGCTGTTCAATTTATATAATACTTTTTAACAATGGACGTTTATGATTATAATACTTTTTAATATGACGTTATGATTTAAGTAAAATATTTAACTAAGCTGAATTTTACTTTTGATTGCCATTCCAAAGTAAAAAAATATTCACTTAACCCCAGAAGTGTGTGAGCCAAGTGGTATGCAAATTTGAAATAATTTGATTTTGAGAACTAGGTTAAAATAAACTTGTACACTTCAGCTGCCTTTATTGAGCAGCAGTGTCTGAGACAGTGGAGGCATGAACATCCCCGTCCCAGTCCATCACATCTTCAGTTTAAATGCTTCAAATGAAGCTGCTTGATTATGATCTAAAACCTGCGGAGACGTTGGCATTTCACAGCTCAAGATCCTGAGGTGCGCTGAGTTGGGACTAGCAAGCCTGATCTTCTGATGTTTCGATGTTTTACCGTATGAAAGCTTTAGATTAAACTCAGGATGTCACTTCAGTGTTCAGTACTAGTTGCCTGATGTGTTAAATGCATGTGCTGCTACAGCCTGTAGGACAATATGTATAGCATCTTTGCTAGATTGCTGGAAATATGAGCAACTAGTATAATATTCAACAAACCTAGCAAGCTCCTGAAACCCCAGCTTCAGCATTGCTCACTTGGTTAACAGCTGTTAGTTCTTCACAAATGTCTTCCTCAGATATGGCGGATATACGATATATGATCTATAACATTTACTAGGCAGCCCAACACAATCACATAACTAGGGCAATTTAGTCCTCTCTGATAGCTAGATAGATGATTAAAGAAATCCCAGAGGTTGTGTGTAGAGCGCTTGTGGCAGTGTGGGAACGCTGGTGTAATACCCACGACAAAGCCTGCTGAAGAAATTAATCAAGTGCAGCATTTCTCCATTAGCTGACCCAGTTTTTTTATGGTTATTATAAAGAAATATAGAACAGAGTAGAAAATAGAACACAGTGGGATTAGTTGTCATTTGTAGACATGTAAAAAAGTAATTTGTATTAATTCAAGTAGTTTTCTCCACCAGATCACTTATTTACTCTTCATGTGCTCACTCTCACTCTCACTCTCAGTAAGCACTTCATCCCGGGCAGGGTGGCAGTGGATCCGCAGTGGATCCGGAGCCGATCCCGGACACTGGGTGAGAGGCAGTACTCCCTGAACGGGACGCCAGTCCATCGCATAAATCTGCCACTCATTCTCACCTCGGGGCAGTTTAGCATGGTGGCACGTCTCTGGGAGGAAACCAGAGAACCCAGAAGAAACCCACACGGACACCAGGCTTGAGCCACAGCCCTGGAGCTGCGAGTCAGAGATGTTCCCGGGAGAGACGCCGGGTCCACGGTGAGCTTGAGTCTTAGTGCTTAACTGAAGTGTGAGTGAGTGAGTGAGAGAATTCAGCCATTAGCACAGAATACTGTATTTGATTGCATATTGGATGTATAGCGTAAATAACGCAGGCTACCGTGAAATCTCTCTTAACTCATCACTAGTCTTATGCTCTGCCCTCTAAACCTTTTGCGCATGAACGCCTTTGCGCTCTGGATGCAATCTGGCGCGCTTTTGGACAGCTTTAGGCCATGAACCAGCAGGAGCTCAGTCGCTCCAATGGTTTAATCCTGTTTCATTTCGCCCGTGACCAGTTGCGCCACTTGAGCGCTGCATGATAGACTCATCACCCTGAGATGCCATTCAGACCCTGTGGCCTATGGCGAGGGGGAGCGGAGCGGCGCGCCGTGGCTGGCTGAGCCTCAAAGTGAAGGCACTTGTCCAGAGGGCTCTCTGGCTCTTCGTGTGTGGCTGGGATGTGCGGGGAGCCGCAGGCTGCTCGTTTTGATTACTGACCTGAAGGACTTTTCTCGGGTTCTGGCTGCTGCAGTTTGGCCACAAGCTCCACATTTTGAAAGGTTTGCTACTTTCTGCACACAGAATTAAAAGTAGCTAACTGCCTTATTTATTGGCCTTTGGCTCTCACAGCGCTTTTCCGTGACTAGGAATGAATCAGAGATAAAAACAAATCCAACAAAACGCAGGTGAATCGCTTCACTTTAAAGAATTTGTTTGGCAGAATAAAAAAATCTCCTAATTTCTTTTCCAAAGCAGCTTCATCATACTTTCATACTTTTACAGGCTGTGTCCCGAACCGGACTGTGTTTGATGTATTGCGCGGTTTGGGACGAAGCCATTTGATTCAAAGACTCGATTCATCCAAACAAATGAAAACAACTTGCGTTAATCGACTCACTTTGTTTGGAGAAAAACATCCATAGTTTCTTTTCCGCTGAAGAGCCTAATGACACACAGGCCATGGCCCAGACTGCAGGCTGACTCTACCGCAGTGTTATTACTGTCAGCGCCAGAGATGACCGGCAGGTGGCGCGCGCGCTCTCGAGCAGAAACGGGCGTTTGTGTGTCGGCGCGCGCAGTAAAGTCTGCTGAACCGGAAATCCGAGGCGCTCTTAACCAAACAGCGGCACAATGTGCGCCTTTCACGCGGCCTCAGCGGCGCGCGCTCACAGTTTGCTCGCGCTGTGACACAAAGCGCCCGGTGTGTGTGTGTGTGTGTGTGTGTGTGTGTGTGTGTGTGTCGGCGGCGCTCCGTCGGTTCGGGTGATTAATCACCGTGTTAAGAAGCCGCGCGTGTCCGTCCCGCGCGCCCCGGTAAAGAGCTCTGCGTTCATGCGCCGCCGTGTGAAGCGTCAGGGGTCAGGGGTCAGCGGCGGAGAGAACGCGCGCAGGTCCGCATGTGGTTCAGATTAAGACGCTACAGTAAGGAACTGATGCGCGCCTCCGGGATTTGCTGAGTGAGCGCCGCGGGACCAGAAACAGAAAGAAAGGATTTAGAAGAGTGATGTGTGTGTGTGTGTGTGTGTGTGTGTGTGTGTGTGTGTGTGTGTGTGTGTGTGTGTGCTGAGGAAAGGGTTAGAATAGAGTCCTTTGTGTGTTTTTTTATTTTATTTTATTTTATTATGATTATTTCTAAACGTTCAGCTTTCCCGTGTACTTTCATTTATCTTTAGTTCAGCAGAAGCCTAATGTTCCCACACACATACACACACATAGACACACACACAGGACATACACACATACACACACAGGACATACACACATACACTCACAGGACATACAGGACACACATACACACCTACACACATACACACATACACACACACACACAGGACATACAGGACATACACACACAGGACATACACTCACAGGACATACAGGACACACATACACACACACACACAGGACATACAGGACATACACACACAGGACATACACACATACACTCACAGGACATACACACATACACTCACAGGACATACAGGACCTACACACATACACCTACACACTTACACACCTACACACCTACACACACACAGGACATGCCATCTATCAGCATCCTGCATTATTACTAAATAGCTCTAATTATCATCTATTCACTATGGAAACAAATAAAATTGACATTTCTGAAATGCAGTTCACACTGAGCACAAATTATTATATTACATAAACACTACAGTCACTCAGATGGGCCGTTTCTCCTCTAAAAATCATTCTCATAACAGCTTTTTTCTTTTTTTTAATAATGGAATTTTGTTTATAAATAAAAAAAAATGCTTCCAAAATATTTATATTATAATATTTAAAATAAATGCCAAAAAACAGGAGATGGTCAAAGGTGAGAAATGTTCCTGTAACGGCTGAAACTTGTTTTGTGATTTAGTTCACAGCGTCTCTGCTGTAACTCAGGTCCGGCTCATCGGTGATGAGGTTACCTACATGAGGTTTGTGTGAAGGTGTGAGAACTCAGGATATGAGGTGAGATCCTTTTGTTTTAAAGCAGCTGATGAGACTAAAACCTGCTTTTATAATGGAAAACAGAATGACCACATGAATGTCTAAACAGTCTCCTTGAGTTTAAATACAAAGTCCAGTGAGTTTCCTCGGCTCTGTGCTGAAGGAGCAGATGCTGCGCTTCTAGTATCTGCGAAAGTTCACCCAGTGAAATATGAGCGTCTGTAGTGTAAAGGGTTGAATCTGTGAATTCGTAAGTGCACGCTCATGTTGCAGGTTCTGGGTCTTGGCCATTGTTCCTGCTAATGCAGTTTACTCGCTGTTCCTACAACACGCCATCTGTCACTCCTACATCGAGGTGCTGGTCACCTTTTAGCTGTACGGAGCCAGTGAATTAGCATTAATAAAGATTTTTTCTCTTTGTGAAACCTTTTATTTAATGTCTCAGGCACTGTGACTTACAACCAACTGCTAAAGACAGAAATAGTCCTGAGGACATGGTCTAAAAGAGCTGTGGCTGTGTGCACTAAACGATTTACAGTCACGTTTATTTCAGTCACTTTTAGAGCAAGAATTTTAATGTGAATAAGCTAATTGTGCCTGTATAGTACAAGACTTACTGGATGTGCTGGGTTAGAGCTGGAAATGTTCTCACTGGGAGCCATATTAAATTTACTCCAGTATAGTGTTACATGAATGAAGCCATGGAAGTATCTGCTGCAATCAATAAAAGGCAGAAGGAATAGGGTTGATTGTGCCTGGTGTGTCTCTCTCACACACACACACACACACACACACACACACACACACACACACACACACACACACACACACGTGTTGGATTCCTGGAGTTCATGTGTTAGAGGATAAATATAACTACTGTGCTGCAGTGAGTTGCTGCTTTCATTGGCAGCAAGTTTCAGGGGTTTTAATGTTACAGCACCATCATTAAAGTTTACAGACTTAACACACATGACTCTTACGATGTTCAAGCTTCTGGAGAATGATGCTTAAGTAGACGTCACGCTCAGTATTTTCAGCCCCAGACCTACTGTGTTGCTGGCTCTGGTGTTACTCGTGTGAGGGTCATGACTTTGCTCTTCCTCTCTCTGTCTATCAATAACATTGGGGCCTCAGAGAGCCCGGGGAACACGATAAGCTGAACTTGTCAAATGCCTCTAGAGCACAACGCTGTAGTGCCTCTTTATCAAGTAACGTTCTACTGGAAAGGTGTAGAACAATAAAACTGTGCGGGTTTCACCGTCATGGGTAGACGTGAGATAAACACATTTCCAGATGTTGTGTAATGACACGATGGAAGTAAAAATATCTCCAGCGGTAAGAGGGAGGTTGATTGACCTCCGTTCGCCTTTTTTCACTGCCGGTAAATGTTTGATAGCACTGAGGTCTGGAGACAGTGGACCAATTGTGCTCCGGCACATTGATTCGATTATGAGAGAAATCCCTCTTGTGTCTCGTAGCTGAAAAAGACGGAGTGGACATGAAGTTTTAGTGCAGGGAGTTTCAGGGAGCTGAGTAACGTGGTGTTTCATCTTTTCAACCCCATTGAAAACATGTGAATTTGCTTCAGCGTTAAATAAGATGAAATAAATTAAATAGCAATTAGGAATAAGGAATAAGTGAGGAATAAAACGTGATGGGGTGTTTTTATAGGAAAATAATCAGCGACCTCGTGATGTGCTGCAGTTCAGTGTGAAGCGGATTTTATTCCTCGTACACCACAGCACTTTTTTTACTAATTAAAAAATGACAGTGTATTTTTAATCTATTTAAAGTTACGTTTAACGCTGTGGAACGTCTACAAAATGTTAGTTACTCATCACTTATGTTGTAAACAGTTGCTACCTCACCAACATCTCTTCTTTCTTTCATGAAGTTAATAAGAAAAAAAAAACAACAGATAGTCATGTTACTGCCCATCCACAATGCCCTTTGTCATGAACACTTTAATACTTATTCCTTACTTATGCCAGAAAACTGACACTGGAGACTCCTTCCAAAAATGCTAATAATTTTCTCACAGAAAAAGTCTCTGTGTAGAAACCATAACATGTTAGAACGTTATAATCTAAGCTACTGTTATAGAAAACGAACCAACATCGGACCAATCAGAATCGAACATGGTGCTGTGGTACACTCACCTGCCACTTTATTAGGAACACTTGTACACACAACAGTCCCTAGAGTTTACTCAGAATGGTACAATAAAGAAAAGCATCCAGTGAGCAGCAGTTGTGTGGATGTAAACGCCTTGTTGATGAGAGAGGTCAATGGAGAATGGCCAGACTGGTCCAAACTGACAGAAAGGCTACAGTAACTCAGATAACCACTCTGAACAGCTGTGATCAGCAGAAAAGCATCTCAGAATGCACAACACATTGAACCTTGAAGCAGATGGGATACAACAGCAGAAGACCATGTCAGGTTCCACTTCTGACAACCAAGAACAGAAAGCTGAGGCTGCAGCCTCTGATCTGATGAATCTTCATTTCTGCTGAGGCCCACAGATGCCTTGTGTCACCAGTCCAGTTAATACCGATCAGTAATCAGTTGAATGCCACAGCCTATTTGAGTATTGCTGCTGACCCTGTGCATCCCTTCATGGCCACAATTTACCATCTTCTAATGGCTTATCATTCCAGCATTATAATGCGTCATGTCACGAAGCAAAAGTCGTTTCAAATCAAAGTTTCATGAACATGACAATGAGCTGAATGTTCTTCAGTGGCCTTCCCAGTCACTGGATTTGAATCCCACAGAACACCTTTGAGATGTGGTAGAATGGGAGCGTTGCAGCATGAAAGTGCCCCTGAAAAATGTGCAGGAATTGTGTGATGCAATCATGTGAACATAGACCAGAATCTCGAAGGAATGTTTCCAACATCGTGTGGAATCCATGCCAGGAAGAACTGAAGGCTGTTTTGAGAGCAAAGGGAGGCCCTACCCAGTATTAGTATAGCGTTCCTAATAAAGTGCTCAGTGAGTGTATCAGCACACTAAATTCCCTAGTGTTAGATAAAGGGTGTAGTCTTTAAGAATTTACATAAGATAACCTATGTATGTATAAAAATAACTAATTCAGCCCATTACTACCTTCCCAAATTGTCTGTTTATTCATATGCAATGTCCAAACCACATACTGCTATACTAACAGTATATCTCACACTAATCCGTATGGCTCCCAGAGTTAAATGTAGTGATATGCAGGTTAAGCTCGTAGCCACTGTTTCATTTCAGTCACCGTTCAGTCTTCACAGTTCAGTTACTTCTAAAACAGCATGGATTTATTTCTTAACTTCTCTCCCACATCAGCTTGTCAAGTCTTTTTTTGGAGTATCCAAGCCCTTATGTTTTGGTGGCGTAAGAGGCCTGGAGTGGTGCTTGTAAGTGTAGTGGCTATTATTAGAGTGTTGTGCCAATGGAAATGGAGCCCTGATGGGCCCCAGAGCAATGCTCTCTTGTTAGCACTCATGATATGTTATGGCAGTGGTTCAAACAGCTAGACACCTGTGTCAGAGCCTGTGTGCGAGTTATGACAGCCATTTTCTCACCCACTCGCGCACACACATGGCATATGGTAATACAGAGTACTCAGGAGAGTTTGGGGCAGAGGTCAGCGATTCAGTTTAGCGATGGGCCAGTGTTTTCACAGCGCTCTTCACTGGTAGTCAGTCTATAGCCTACTATATACTAACTGATGTTTGGAAACAAGACATATCTGAATAATCTAGTAATATGCAAGAAAAAAGTGATTTTTGGAAAAAAAAAAAAAGGATGAATTTTTAGGTTTCCTGTGTCACTGGTGGGCCAAATAATTTTGTTAATTTGCAAGCCATCCCTGTTAGTTAATAACCAATAATAATAACCAACCCATAATCGATAAAATACTTGAGCAATTGTACTTCATTACTGTACTTAAGTATTATTTTGGGGTATTTATACTTTACTTGAATATTATTTAAATTAAATACTCTTGAATACATGTACTTAATTACATTTCCAAGAAAAAAAATGCAAGGAGCTACAAGTAATTAATTTTAATGAGTACATTTATAATTTTATTTAGATGTTTAAATACTCAATACAAATCTCAAAGGTCTCTTCTCTCATTCAGCCAAAGACTGTAGACTATACATCAGTTAAATGGGCTCAGATTAACATCCAGTCAAGTTCATCAGTGTAGAAACAACTATCAAGAATCATGCCAATGTGTAATCTGCCATGACCTTTTCATGCTACACAATGTAGTGAGCTCTATAGTTAGACACTGTGTGTGTGAGGACGGATAATCCACTGGACTGCAGTGTGAACCTTGGCGATGAGCACCACTGGCCCTACCTCAGTGAAATGTTTGAATATGA
The DNA here is from genome assembly GCA_037577455.1 of Pangasius macronema. Classification (NCBI taxonomy): domain Eukaryota; kingdom Metazoa; phylum Chordata; class Actinopteri; order Siluriformes; family Pangasiidae; genus Pangasius; species Pangasius macronema. The sequence continues at coordinate 4,076 of JAKKZK010027475.1, read as the reverse complement.
TGGACTAGCCAAAGACTCACATAAAATGAGGTGTCTCGTTTGGTATACTAGAAGGCATGAACTCCACTAATTAGAACAAATAGAACTCAACGCCTGGCTATTCTGGCTATATTCTGGCTATATTCAACTCTTTGCTATAGTGCGAGTGTTATCTAAATGTTATGGCGAGTGATTGTGGGGAGAACTCTGAAAACTTGGATGCGAGTTTCTGCTTTGTGCTAAAAGAATTTCTAGGAAGTTAATGAGGAGGAAGGTGGAGCTTCAGGCGTCGTGTTTCTCTCAAACAGGCACAACTGAGGTCTATTTTAGAGAATAGTTTAGCCCATTAGGGAGGCCGACTCTTTTCTTTCATCATAAATAACCCCACATACATGTGCAGCTTAGTTCAAGTGCTTCCTTGATCTACTATTCCATGAACTGTGTCTGTGGTAACAACAGGATGTCATTTGCTAAGCGAAGGTGAAGTGCCTGATAGCAGCTTTTAAGGCACAAATCTATGATGTGTGGGGAAGTAATGATACGGCTTTACTGTAAAACCCATCCATTTACTGAGATTTAGAAGGATAACCCTGGGAGACCTACCAGTACGTGACTGTCAAGAGGGTTATGAATTCACTGTGAAACAGTCCAGCATCAATGCTCTTCAGTATTTTTCCAGCCATCCAGCACATTTACATGAGGAAGGATGAAGGAACTAAGACGCATGGTTGTGTTTTTTTGGTCCCAGTCACTGAAATTTCCTTTTTGAGGCTATTAAAGTGGAAAGGCACTCTTTATTAGGCTGATGCGTGGCCCTTCTTTAACTGTATGTGTTCTCTCCTCTGGGGACCACCTCACCCAATCTATCTCCATAACGTCTCCTCCTGAGACCAGCGATGAAGGCAGAAAGCAACCAGCGTGTGAAAGGTCATGGCAATCAGTAGGAAGTCTTTCCATATTTATGAGACAATAACTTCTTATCAGTTTCCTTTCTAGATAAGGGACGATTGAACACTTAATAAAATATAGTAACTGCTTTATCTTGGTCAGAATCATGGTAGAATTCAAGGTGGAATGTTACTGCAGTGTTGGCAGTTAAAATGAATTGTGTGTTGCGTCCTTCTAATTCTCATGAGGTCCAGGTAGAGAACAGGGCTGAGGTGAGAACACACAGGGCTTTAGGCTAACCCTAACCCTAACTCTAACCCTAACCCTAACCTGAGTCAAAGCCCTGCTCCTGGGCTGTATTGTTGATCCTCTGCGATCGTTGCCATTGAATTTGTAAGCGCTTTGGGCATGCTCAGTGTGGGGCTGGAGAGTGTGAGAAAGGCACTTTGTCTAACCTAAGTGAGAGTAATGAGTAACCGTGACAATAAAGCTTGAATTCTGCTAACTACCTCCAGTACTGCAGGCAGATTTGGGCTCATGGAAGCAGCATCCACACTTTTGGCTGGAGTGACATCATGAATAATTGACAGCATGAGTGAAATTCTATTGCCACCGAGTGATGCTTTTATCTTAATAGAAAGTGAGTGCTTATCTGTACGTCAAAACACACTTAGAGCAAGAAAAATGAGCTTGTTATTGTTTCAAAAGATCATTATTATTGGCATCCACTACTTGGGAAGTTAATTTGCAAGTAGAATGAATTTAAGTTAGATTTTTATTGATGAATATTGCACTTAGTTTGATGTACTGTTTAAAACCCAGGAGAAGGTTGTCCTGCCCTCTGTGCCGCTGCTCTCAGAGTCTGTTTATTGTGCTGCAAAATCCTTCTTTTGCATGACTGTAGCTCCATCTGCCATACTACAGATCAACCCCACTCATCCAAAACTCAGGAACTCGGACCGGCCCGGAGTTTTAGTTCTCTCTTCCCATGAGGCCACAGACTAACGCATGAGTGTTTACACTTTTCAGTTGAGAGGTTCTGTGATTTATCCAATCTCACTGTAACTAATTTAACATCAATTAATTGTAGAAGAACAAGCAACTGGTGTGTGTTCCTACAGTCACGAGCCAATAGTAAATCAGTGTGTCATCACATATTCGAAAACAAGACTTCTTTAACACTTCCATGCATTGACACACTGATCAAACAAAAGCAACCAAATTTCAAGCAGCAGTTATGAATGTTGTAATCAAAATGTGTTATCAAGATAACTTGTACCACAGTGCTATTTGGTCAGTGGATGGTCCACATAAGCAGATTAAAAATGTGTTTAATTAATGATATGGTGAAGTTTTCTGTAAGCATTTTCGGAAGTCTTGTCACAGACTCTCAGAGGTCCTACCCGAGCCCTACGTGGCACTGGGACTGGTCCTATTTTATGAATGACTTTCGCTCGGAGAGCACACCCTATGTATAGGTCACTATATAACGTGGTCAGTATTACAATCCTGTTTCATTTTATTCTATATATGCTTTTTTAAAAATTCTAATTTTATGTTGGTAGCTTATGCGGTACAAAAGGCTGAATCCCTATTCCTGCTTGAACGCTTTGTGCTTGCCTACACTGTAGAGTGAAAACATGTAAGATACACACATGGGCTCTTTGAGCTGTTATTCTGTTAGTTGATTTTTATTTCTTGCCTGTTTGTTTTATTGGGTTACGAGGGGATATATTTGTTCCTCCTGTCACCTTGATGAGCTTTTTATTAGTATTTTCTGCTGAGTCTATTAAAGGTGAGAGACACTAGTTGACAGGTCCAAGTAGGAGTTGTCCAACTCTAAACACTACACAGTGTGTTGGGATGGGAATCCACAGATCACAGGGAGAGGTGGCAAGTAATCACAGTAAAATTGTGAAATAGATTTTTAAAAGCATAACCTTGATGCACTTAGCTTTCATTTTTGCCCAGTAATTAATCACCATTTCTTGTGCGGAGTTATACAAGTGTGGTTTTGTAATTTGACTGGTCTGACTGATTATTTGTATTCAGACGTTCGGTTGTTTACTAGAATAAGAGCATGCCAGCATTCTCCAGTCATCCACAGAAATAAACACTAATTAGTATCTTTGAATTGTAAAAATTGCTGCTGTAATCATAAAGGATGTCCTGTGCTCATCCCAGAACCCTTTCCTTCTCACACTTGGTACTGTTTGTTTTTCCTCTTCTCACCTGCATACATATAAAAGTGATTTATAATCCGTCTCTCGCCACAGTGGGTTTTCCCCTAGCCAAAGGAAAACTCAGGTCAGGGAGAGTGCCAAAGAAGGAGTACAGTAGAGTACCTGATAAACCTGGATTTCTATTAAACTGATTATGCAAATAAAATTGAATTAAACTGACGTTGTGAAGCGTGCAGAACGAACAGGGAAGTGCATTTCTCTTAAAACTAACAAACAAAATATTTAGCTATTTAAAAAAATATCATAACAATCTTATTTTTTTAATAATTTTCCAATCAGCATGAATCCAGAAAAAAGCAATACGCACTGGTCAGTATAATACAGTAATAAATACGGATAAATCTGTTTAAATGACTTTTGTTAATATTTTGATAATTCCATCCACCTATGTGGGTTCCAACAAATAACAGGGGGATTAATTTTGTCGAGAGCGTTGACTAGAACATGTGGGAGTGGGATTAAAAAAAAGTTTCACACACATCTCTATTTTGAATGCACTCATTTGTACTGCCAGTTGGAAGAACCAACTCCATGGTCAATCTATAGAATCAGAAGAGGTCACTGCCTTTCCTTGAACTTTGTTGACAGGAATGTTCATGACCAAAGAGGTGCTTTTGACTGAATGGGTGCCCAAATATAACTGGATAGTTAGGGGCAAAAAAAAAAAGGCTCTGTAATGGGTCTAGGTCAAAGGTTAGAAAGGCACCACATGCTTCCAGGTCTGTCATGTGTAAAGTGTAGAACTTCTGGTTTCAAGTTTTCAAAGAATCTTCATTCATCCATATACTCTAGTGTTACCACGATGGTTAAAGTCAACACACTCTGGCACAGAGATGAATCAGATCATTGTTTGAAGACAAATCCTGAAATATGCTGCTCTTTGTAACAAACAGTGCTTGTACAGTGTGTATGATATATATATATATATATATATATATATATATATATATATATATATATATATAT
>JAKKZK010027458.1:0-20591 GCA_037577455.1 Pangasius macronema | reverse complement strand
AACTATACCCGTTTTATCCATTTATAGTTATGTTATATGGTATAAGTGTCCATGTTAGTTAGTTTTTCTTATAACTTGTACTGTTTTTGTTATAACTTATTACTACAGCTTTTAACAGCTAAAAAAAAAGCTGTTCCCTCACCAGCCATTTTCTCTCTCCTTAAGTTAATAAGACAAAAGAAACAGTTTGTCTTGATATCAAGAAGCCGCAAAGCCCTATGACCTGAAGACCCAGTTACAGCTTTACCTCTGACTGTTACAAAGTGCTAACACCGCTAACACACCTCTGAGGAAGAATGTAACGATTTGTTCGTAGAGGAGTGTGTTTGGAAGTTGTATAGTTGTCTGAAATATAGTTGGATCCACTTACACTAGTTGTTACTACAGAAGTGATAACGTATGTAGCTGGCATTACTGTCAGAGCTGCTGTTATAGAAAATTTGACCAAACAGATCTGAGAATTTTCAGTGTTGTGATATAACCAGTCATTCCAAACTGAAAAATTTGTCTCTTTCGCTTCAGTTTTAAATTTGTCCCTTACTGCTCACCATACACAAAAGAGACAAAAGGCCTCAGCCCTGGCCAGGTCCCAGTTTCCAGCCTGAATCAGACTCTCAGTGTCAAACTATTAATTATTCGACTCAGGCTTGCCCAAATCACTCGCCATGCGTGACAATCAGCACATTCTCTCCTCGGAGCAACAGAAAGCCAGTCGAGTCTTCTTCAAAACGGCTTTAACACACACACCACCAATAAGGCGAAGCGCACCAGCTGGCTCAGGTTACACACTGAAATGTGCTTAGCCTCAAGGGCTTTTCTTTAACTTAGAAACTCAGCCATGTTTAAGCTGACACACTCTGGAATAGACGCCAATTTTTATTTTACATTCATCTGACTGGTTTGAAATAAGAATGTAACACAATACTGTGATAAACTGTGTGTGTGTCAAATGACCCATAACGTAAAAAATACACAAAAGGAAAGGAAAAGTCACAATTTATTAAATATAAACGTCTGTGTAAATACAAGAATAATTTAACTGACAATCTCTGTTGGCATTTTCCCAGGAAACCTATATATCTTGACACATATTGTGTATCACAGAAATGTCATATAAAAGTGCAACTTTGTCAACCGGAGACTGGGATAAGTTCCACTTCTGTCACTCAGGGTTATTAATATTTCTATTTGGCAGCTATCTATTAAGGCCATTTATTTGATCTAGCAAACGTGAACATCCAGATTTGTGGACTTGCTGTATTGCCAACAATGAACAGATCAAGGTCAGGATTGCGACCAAATAAACTATTTACATACACAAATCTGATCCGAAGCAATCCAGCCGACGACAAGCAGCTTTTGTGTACCATAAATTTACTCCACGTAGAGACCAAGTAGGGTCGGTTACATTCTTACTGTTCACAAATTGCAATTCATCATTGGTATCATAAAGGTACATGGATATCAGATCTATGCAAATCTTTCCCATTCAAATCAGCGGAAGTTATTCCCATTTCAAGTCAGAAGGGTTGGTTTAATTTTGTGGTCTCAGACCCTCCTGCTGAACTTATGACCTATTAGAAAAGAAAAGTAAAGTCTAAACAACAAACTACTGCACTTTTTGTACTTGTTATTTCACCATCATGGTCTTAAATTCTTGTCATTTTTTTAGCAAGAGATTTCCAGCCATCTTTTTAAACATTTCTTAACACCATGCTCATTCCATAGACTATCAACATGTCGTAGCCACCAGGAAAAAAAAAAAAAAAAAAAAAAAAGGATGTCCTTTGAGAGATCACTTCATGTTCTTCGTCCTTTAGAAAAAGAGGTCGTATGTACTGTAATCGTGTAGGAGCAGCTGTTTAGTCTTTGATCCCGGAAGCAGAAATCTGGACACAACGAGGCAGGAAGCCATCATCTCTCCAACACTCGAACGCAGGTAACGTTATTACCGTTGCACTAACTGGAAGGATTTCCAATAAGCACTAAAACTTCCGCCGAGTGTTCTTCCATAAGCTTCAGAAACATATCGTAATGTGTTAACACATAAACTGGATATTTCATGTTTCATGGTAAACAACATCATTTATTCATTCATTCTTCTTTTTTGCTTTTCCTTTGGATTTGCTAGCAAAGTACTGGCAAAATAGAAGTTTTCATATTGAATAAAATAATCAGTTTTTATAACATTTAAAAAATATTTATAAGCATTTTAAACACTTTAAAAAACTGCCATGAAATAGCTTGACGCCCTATCCGAGGTGTATTTCCAGGAACTTTGCCCCTGGGATGGATGGATGGATGGATGGATGGATGGATGGATGGATAGATAGATAGATAGATAGATAGTCTGATGAACAGCCTGTTTGAGTTTAAATGCAGTTTTCAATAAATTGCCTACTCTCTATTTTTTTGTCTCGCTCTTGTTTCTTCTTTTGGCATTTTGAAGAAGTTCTTACAACCTGGTTACGATCCACCAGTGCGAAGTGTGAACACTTGTAATATTTTCCCTGGTCTGTGCATGCAAGCTGGCCCAAGAACATCTCAGAACTAGAAATGATCTACAAGGGAGAGTGGGCAAAACTACATTAAACAAGAAAAGACAGACTGGGTACAAAAAGCATTTGCAAGTTGTGATATCTGCCAAAGGGGGTGTTACTAAGTACTGGCTTAGAAGGGTGTCCAAACCTTTGCAATCTTTGATTTACTACCTATATTTCTGCAAGACTACTGTGCAAGACTGAACATGATCTTGTGACTGAAAGTTCATAAGAATTAATGACTGGTGAAGGTTAGGAGAAGAGGCAAAATTGTGGGATTTCCAACGAATTCATCTGCAAATCAACCAATTTTGCGCAACAGGGTTGCAAGTTCAGACTGCTCAGGGACTTTTAAATATACGGGGAAGTAGCGTTACTTGAATATTAGCCACTCCTGCATTTATCAAAGCAGCAACAATGAGATTGACATTGAACTCTTTTCTATTATATTTTAACTACACTAAAACACATAATTATGGCAAACATCACTCAAGCTCTATAAAGTTTGCACAACTATTACTGCCTCCATATCTTGCTTTTACAATGCAAATCAAAAATCCCTCACAAATACTCAGCTAGCAAAAAAAAAAAAAAACTGAATGAAAAAGAAAAGCTCATGCAGGAAAGAAAACAAATGTACGTGTATACTTGTACACGAATTCACAACTCTACAACATTATAATATCTGACGCATAACACACTTTTATGTCTTTCATCTAGTGGAAAAGATCCTCAGAGTGCTAACATAGCTAGCTAGCTCTTTGAATCAGACGCCTTTATATACAAACACATGGACACTAGTTCCTCAAATATCTAAAAGTCTAAAAGCCTTTTACATAAATACTTCCTAAATCTATTTTAGTTCAAAAAGTGTAAAGTCGTAAGTGTAATTGAAATTGGACAAAAAACAGTTGATTAGCATAGTGTTTTTAGTGAGCTATAGCCGGCTAGTCACAATTCGTCTAGCAACACAGAGCTGAGAGAACACTGAAGAGTTATACAAAGCTAACAGAGTTTATTGAAATAAAGTGAAAGCTATGACGAGTACAGGCGTTGTGGTATTAGCCTGGGTTTTGGGGCAAACTTAACATTAGCATAAGGCTAATGTTCATCCCCACAATCTTTCCCTTTCTGTTCTTCTTTAACTCAGAGATATTTACACTGTACTAGACAAACGCCAGAACTGAACCGAAAGAGGGAAAACCAATTTCATAGAAAAAAAGAAGACACACACACACACACACACAGGCACAGACATAAAGAAACCAACGCAATCCAATCCAAAGCAATCCTCCCACACAGACCACGTAAAAGACTAAAGGCCCAGACATGTCACCTGTCTTTCAGTGAAATTTTGCCAGCGTAAAAAATTGCATTCTCAAGCACATCTGTGTTTCAACATGTAAAAATTCCACTTTGTCATCCGTTAAATAATTGACCAGATTTCTCTTTACCACATACTCTGACATGGCCTAGAACCAGCCAATAGGACAAGGTATTGGAAAAGCTTGAGTCATTCATGCTGATGTTGAACACGATGAAGGTTGTTATCTGACACCCTGAGCTGTACCGAATTTCCCAATCTGTACGGGAAGTTCACTGAGCGTGAGCGGTATGAGCCATTAGCGGTACAGATCTATCAGATGAGCACAACATACATTTCACTTAAAAATAAATCTCTGCCACATCAATCAAGAAACTTGTTGAGATGTACCAGCATTTGCAGACAATCAGGGTGTAAAGGAAAACCACTATCTGTATCTATATCACGTTAGTGCTTCAAATCCTTGTATCTGTATCTGCATCTATATCTGTTTACACCTTTAGCCGTGAAGTGGGCGTGGCCTAAATCAGAAAGGGTTTTTGTTTTTGTTCGTTTTTTTAAAATGAGCCTACTATGCCTATGGAAACATGTGTGTGTGGGGGGGGATCAGCTGTAGAAAAGCCAGCACTGTTAGTCTGACAGTTCCTCAACCTCAGCTACATCACTCCAGTTCCTGTCTGTTTAATCCCACTTACGCAGCTCTTATTTGTGTCTAATTCAGGGTACCTGCCTGAATTTAATTAGCTCTATTTCCAGAAATAAGAACAAACCAGTAGCCTTAAACCAGCACCAAGAAGTCTTGACCAAGAAGTTACTAAGTTCTGATAAACCGACCTTGTAAATGCCTCAAAATCACACTGATGTTTGCTAAGTTTTCTCGTGTACTGACTCACTAAATGTTTGCTGCAAAGCTGCTACATACATTGTATATGCTATGCTGAAGAAATGAGAGACTTTTTTACATTTTTTTTATATAAATGAAACAAATAAAACAGGCTAAGAGAAAGACAATGGAATGAACCCTGGATAAGTAGCGGTCATGCTAAAATCAGTACAGAGCAAATCATTCAAATCTTTTTACAAAGTATTACTCCTTCTAGGAATGTAATCAGAAATACAAATCCGTTATTCAGACTGAGCAGATGCACACTATTTTTTTAATTATTTGTTTATTTTTTAGAAAGCTTGACATAAATTTGGTTAATTTTAAAAGAGGCATTGTAATGGAATTCTGCACGAAGCAACAAAGACACCAGAGCAGGACGTTTTTACTTTCTTTCGGGCAAGCGGTGAGATATGAAGCTCGCGGGACAAAGAAAGACCACGTTCATTAACATGGTTAACATGAACACGTGGCGCATTCCTAGAAGGAGTAATACTCTGTACATTTCTGTAAAAAGATTTGAATGATTTGCTCTGTACTGATTTTAGCATGACCGCTACTCATCCAGGGTTCATTCCCTCGTCTTTCCCTTAGCCTGTTTTATTTCTTTATATAAAAAAAATGTTAACTGGCATGTAAAAAAAGGTTCTCATTTCTTCAGCATAACATATACAATGTATGTAGCAAACATTTAGTGAGCCAGTACACGAGAAAACTTAGCAAACATCAGTGTGATTTTAACTTGAAGAGGAGTGAAGAACAAACAAAAGGCTTAATTACAGATCAGTAATTGTCTTAAACACAGCTTTAAAAACAACTCATTAAAGCATAGGGTTACTTCCATGTCTATTTAGCAAACAATAGGGGAGTAATTACAGAATAAGTGAAGGCATTGTAGCATGAATGGAATAAGATAGCTTCATTCAGTTAAATGGATAAAAAAAAAAAAAAAACACTGTGCGAAATAAACACAAAGGAAAGGTTTCACAGGCCCAGATAATACTTCACAAATAAATACTAATAATAACCTCCTTAAATTCACAGTCAGAGCTTCAAACGGAAGAACCTTCATTAAAAAGTCTCCACAGGTTAATAATTAGATTTTAAAGACTGAAACAATCTACTGTTGTAGCACAGAGTCGAATATTTGAAATATATACACTAAAAATGTCAAAAATGTCATGTGGTTGATTTGATTCTATGATTGAGATGCTGTTTAGCCCTCCTAACTTTTTTTTAAAATTAAACTTTTTTCAAAAGAGAAGCTGAAAATCATGTATTTAACCATTAAAAAATTGTTAATCCATCTCAGACAATAAAATCGAACTTTTTACAAGGCTTCTTTGCTTTCCTGCTCTTGAATGAGCTGAATTTTAGCATAGAATTAGTAAATACACTAAATGTTGTTAACTAGCATCTATGCTAATGGCATGAGGATTAGGTATTAAGGACATACTAATGGTTTACTTAAAATATTTTTTATTAATAATAATAATTTAGTTGCAATCTATTTTCAGTTAGGTTGGTAAGAACTGTTGTCCTGTTGAACATGTGACCAAATATTTCCTACTTCCTGAGGTAACTTTTTAAATAGGTAACAGGGTTGAGTGAACGTTGTGGGGCACAAAAATGTTACATAACCTATAACTAATGACTCATGTGAAAAGATGTTTTGAATTACACATTAATGCAAAAATGAAAGGATTGTAATGATTATATTTCGAGGTAAAGTATAGTTATAAAGTGCTAGGACAGGCCAAAATGGTGTTTAATGTTTTAATTATTTATCTTTAACATACACATAGGTTTAATGATCATCTAGAACATTGTTCTTTGCTGCTCTGGCATTAGCTTCTTCTCTGCAGGAGATGGGAAATGTTCCTGAGAGGAAATGCCCTTCCATACAGGGTGTGCCTGCTAGCTGTTTGCTTAGCCTGCATTGACAGACTACAAGAAAACAAACATGTGACACAAGAGCAGCCAAGAACTGAGGAAATCCTTCGACTTGGCTGTTTTACCATGGAAAGGAGACATTTGAAAAACCTCAGGCAAGTTTGGACGGATCCTAACTGCAACCCTTGACCTGAATACAGCTCTGCGTGCATGGATGTTTAAAACACAAATATTTAAAAAAAAAATAAAGGCACTGTTGTCCGAAACACACTCATGAGGGCTATTATACCGCTCCACGTGACTCACCAATATTACAGTCAAATATAAACGCTAAAATATTTCCCATTCAGACCAGACCTTTGACCAGGATACAGCCTAAAGCATTAAATCCTGTTTAAAAGCTAAATGACCTTCAGTCACCTCTAAACTCACATTCAGGTTACTGTTTCACTGTTAATACTAACGGCTAATGCTAGCATTCTCAAGGAAACCTGCTGCTGAAAGGTCAGAAGGGGTTGACTAATCTTTATATATATATTAATAAATACCATTTCTACTGTAACACCTAGGTCAGAGGGACTTCATATAATCTAAGGCTTAATAATAACATCTAAACATTTATTATTCACTTTTTATTAGCACCGTTTTTCAACAATGATTAACATTAATCAATGAATTACATTACACACATTAATTCAAATCTTCCACTCAAACAATAGGACAAAATATTTATCTATAACTTATATTTTGAGCTGAGATTATATTTTTAATGTTCCTTTCTCTAAAAAATACATTTGTATTGACAACCCCTTAGGAATATTTTAAATAAAAAATATTTGCAAACAAACGGTCATTTAAAAAAAAAAGAAAGAAAGAAAAAGAAAAAAAGCTTTTCATTTGTTGTCAGTCCCCAAAGCATATTTAGGGCCATAACGAAAAGTTTTCACATTTCCGAAACAGTTAGAAATTTGCCAGGAATTGGACACATGAGCACAACGTCCCCTTACAAAGAGGATAGTGGGGAAGAGGGAAAAGTTTCAAAATCAACTGTTAAACACCAATTTCATCAAGAAACCAATCTATCAATGTATCCAACCTTGGCAGACGTTAGAGGATGAGACTCAGTGCTGTTATTCTCCAAGGGATATGTGTCTCAAATTATTAACTGTATGGGTTCCAATTTTTTTGCATTAATATGTTTTGCGGGTCTCCCAAGTGGAGCAAAAGAAAAGCATTCGCCCAGCGTCAGGAGATCGAGAGTTCAAATTCCAATGATGTTACAGCCGTCCGTGTCAAGAGAGCAAAAACTGGCCGTTCTCTCTGGATGGGAGGGATGTTATTCTGTGTCTCCTCTGTCAATCACAGTGACACTAAACAGTCGTAAGCAACTGTGAGCTCGTGTATGTGGAAGAGGGTGGATAGCGCTTTCTTCCGAGAATGTTACGCTGCCCTGCTTGCATGTTTAACAACAATGTGCAGCAGGTTAAAAAGATGTAGTTGGCTGTCTTCACGTGTCTCAGAGGAAGTACGTGTTAGACTTCACCCTCCTCAATAGGTCATCGTGTGGGTGATAACTGGCAAGAACAAATTGGATAGAAAATGGGTGTAGCAAAAACACTTTTTCTATGTTTAAAAAAAAAACAAATAGATAAATAGACGTATACACTGTCACTGTATGTTGCATCATGTACTGCATATGTTAAGTCCTTAACCATCAACTGCTCAGCTCTGTGCTTGGATTTGATTCTCCATCACTTACTAACAATCGCTTTGGAAATATGTGTCCGCCAAATGAATAGATGCAAATGGAAATGCTTCAGAGAGCCTGAGTAACATTGGTACAACATAGTAAACAAATCAGTAGGTGCAGCTTTCAGCTGTCTGTAAGCAAGGCAGGGTTACACTATCACTCACGGGGTCATATCATCATATAGGTACTATAACTATAACATATAGAGTGAATCGAATACAGCTGAAAGGAGGGGTTTTAAGTGTGAAAGGTGTGATGGAAACCTTCCATAGCATCAAACCTTCAATCAGGACATACATTAGTCCAAATGAAAGCTCACAACTTTAGGCCTTTAATTAAAACACACGGTAAGCATATATTTTTGTTCCACCCATTTTTCTCCCCAATTTGGTCTTGCCAGTTACCACCCACCACCTATCATGTTCAGAGGAGGGAGAGTGAGTATATTGGTAGGAGAATGTTGGACATGGAGCTGCCAGGCAGGAGGCGAAGAGGNATGCAGAAGATAGGGATAGGTGGAGAGTGATGATTCGCTGTGGCGACCCCTGAAGGGAAAAGCCGAAAGAAGAAGAGGTAAGCATATATTTCACTGCAGAACTACTTACAGGGCTGGAAAGGAGGCAAAGAGAAAATGTATTTTCCAAACGCGATGACAAAGAAAAATTCTAGAGAATTGAAAGACACTGTTGCCTAATATAGTCCCAGTAACTAAAGTAACCCTACTCATTTTATGGTAATCTTTACAGTTGATGTTTTTAGAAAGCTGACCGCCGGACACCAATTTTCTTGTTGGTTTTAACATTCTGTTAGTGTCTCAGCTGCCCCTGAATAATGGTAAAGCATTCATCTTATCATCTTATCATCTTGAGAGACTCCTGAAGATGACACTTCCATCCCCAGCTGATCTTTCAAGCCAGACTTCTACCTGTCGCTAGATAGTCTGGTACTTTTCATCACTAAATGTGACCAAGAGCCACCTTCTTTTACAGGAAGAGGTCATTTGAGTGACTTTGCGAACGAAGCAACCGTAGCAGCCTCCTCCAGCATCCTTTACTCACCATTGACATTAGAAAATTAGATACAGTGACTTTTCCAATCCAGGGACTATATCCTGTGCCTAAAGCACATGTTCCCCCAGAAAATGAGCATATGCCGAAGTACATACAGCCAGTCAGATTGTGACTTTCAAATACGTCCTGAAGCTTGTGGCCAGAAAAGTGTACAAAAGATATCAAATGCGCTGTGGCCCTGGATGAAGCATCTGAGGTTGAGACTAGAGGTCGCTTCAAAGGACATTGTCGACGGATTACTACTTGTCGTCTAAACTTTTCTAAACCACCGAGCATACAATCGGGAGTTGGTGGGTCTGACCAGGATGTTGTGTGATATAGGACCAACTAACTAGTGGGTGGAAACTGGCAATGACTTTTTTGATTATTTTGGCTGCTTCTCCAAATTTCAGAATTCAGACATCCACTTTAAACATACCACTACTGGCCACTAAAGAAGATGCATCAAAGTAGATACTGTGGTTAGGCTTCTTTAGTTTTCTTTCTTCAGCATTAGCACACTGCTGCAGAATGTAAGGATTTGTGGCCTGTGGACGAATACAGTCCATAATAAGGCTTAAGAAGAAGACAGGCACAAGGAGAAAGAACCCTGTAAGTTATGCCGCTTTGGGCCCACTCCTCTTCTATGCCACACAATCAAGGATTGTTACAGCAGATCACTGGGGACTCACTGTCGCGGTAAGCCGGTCACATGACTGCACACTTTGTGTAGGCCGGGATGGTCACATGACTGCAGACTTTGTGCTAGATGAGGCGCTCACGTGACCAGGGATTGTGTTGGCTGAACACAAAAGGTGGCGGTATGTCATCTTGACAATAGGACCAAAGGCAAATCTAACAAAGGACACAGAAAAGCTCGAAGCTTCATGATCTCACAGAGCATGGTAGAGAAAATGGAGCATTTGTTGAACTTGTTTAACTTAAATTATTGTTCTACAACATGGTTCTTCCTGTTACTGAAGACATGGTTTCACAATGACAAAAATTATTACAAAATCCAACAAAGAGATAGTTTTAATAATCAAACTGTAAAAGAAAAACAAAATGGTTTCCTGAATTCATTGCTTCTGCCTAAACTATGCATATGATGCTACAGATAACCATCAGTAAGTGCTATCAAATTTAAAAAACAAATTTATATAGCACACATCCAGGTATCTTGTGGTTCTCTTGTAAATTGGGATGAAAAATTAGTAACCCAGGAGCCCAGGACAAGAAGAATACATGTCCAGGATATTACTATTATTATTTTTAGTCAAGTAAGATTGTATAATGGTGTTCACCGGCATTTTTACTCTCGTTTAACAACAAGAGAATGAAAAATCCTACTTGCTATCGACTGTCAAAACATACCATCTGTTGCTCTACAAACATCTAATTTGGCTACTTGAATAAATTAGCTTACGATTTTCAGAATCAGGAAGACACAGGTATATGGAAACACTGACAAAAACTGAGCCAAATAAAGTCCAGCATAAAGCTGTCATATATGCTAACTCTCCTGCTAGCACAACACACAGCCGTTAAACATGGTGAGAGAAAAAAAAATGCTAGCTAGACTTGAATCATATCTTTTATTTTCAATGTGAGGAGAACAAACCACAGCTTATAGCCAATAGCCAACAACTTGCTAACGTTTTGCTAACACAATGTGTTACCTCAGACACTTTCTTAGAAAAAGTTGCTTTGTTTGTCTAACCAATAAACAAAGCAACTAGCCTGCTACACTTTATGTTAAGTTTGCTCCCACTTTTTAGCCTGGACAGTCAGGTTTCCAGGCTACCAAACATTTGCCCATCCCTGATGAGTGACAATTTTTTTTTTATTCACATTACTGCAGTCATGTGCTTCTTCACAGCAACCGTAAGGATGTAATTTTCAAACGCCACACAAGAATGCTGTCGTCCCAGATGCTACCTCAGACAATTATCAAAGCACTTATTTTTACTCCTTTAAACCATTAAATTCTTGTACAAGTCGACACACCTTACAAGTGAAACCCATTACAACTGAAATACATATAAATACAACTTTCAGCCACGCCTAACCACAGGTGAAGTCTGCTCTGGAGTTTTCGGTGAAAAGTCACACCTTACAGATTTTTTTTTTTTAATATTTCACAGAATAATTTATTTGCAACACAATAAAGAATAAATGATTGGCTTATTCTTCTACGAATGTCATGAACTTTCAGTTCAGCACCTTGATTTTTGCTGACATGAGCAAGCCAGGTACTTCAATATCTAACCTCACCGCTCAGTCCACACATTTTACAGAGTTTAAAGATTGACAAGCCGTATTCCTATCTATTGCGGTCAAACTCTAATGCCAATAAAAAGGCCCTGACTATAGTGTGACACCATGAATAAAAAGTTAATGAATTGTGGAATGGTTTCAAAAGACTACAGGGAACATACAAGGAATTGCTTTAAAAAAAAAACTTTTTTTTTTACACTTGGCCTATTTGTAGCCTTTGAAAGGAATATGTACACAATGCTCAAACGAGTTGCTGAAAACAATATGAGCATCAAAGCCAAATGGAGTTCTGTTCCCAGAAGTAGCAAACAATTCAAGCCACTGTGACCAAACAAGACTTTGTAAAAAGGCAAAATCAAAGGCAGGAGAAAGTCTAAGGCAATATACTATACACGCAAAGGTATTTTGGAGGGAAATCCATATTGACAAGTAACAGACCTTTCTTAGATAATCGTCTTGGGTCTACATTCTCCCCTCATCTCTCCCTATCCCTAATGTTCGCATGATGGAAGCATCTTGAGGGGATAAAAGTCATCATCCTAACCTGATGAAACGTTGCCTCAGTACAACTCAAATGAAGATGATTCTCTAAGATTAAGATTCCTGATTCTTTAAGGCTCATCTCCAAGACTCATTTTGTGTGACGATTATTCCTTGATAAATTGAATACTCAAAGAAGATAAAGAGGCTCTCATTTCCTGAAACGGAGCATCTGGTTTGGAGTGATACACCCCACTATGACAGAGTCAACTCTCAAGTGAACAGAACCAGAGCAGCTGTGGCGCCACTGTAAGATAAACATATAGAAAGACTTCAGGATGTCCAGCAAGAGGAAGGAGGTCCTCAAGAAATTTCCCATGACTGAAGCAGCCAGAAAAAAATTACATCACAAAACGTGTACAGCTAAAGCTGATACACAGTACTCCCCAGCACTCCCCAGCACTGCTCAAGAAATCCAAGTAGGCAGGACTTCAGAGAAAAGATGAAGTGGGAGAACCTGAGAAAACATGACTCATGACCAAAAGCAAGATAATCACTAAAGCACTGGGAGAACATTTTCTGCAATGTTCTTTAAACAGCTTAAACAGTGTGAGCATTTACTTCAAGAAACTGTGTGC
Source organism: Pangasius macronema (assembly GCA_037577455.1). NCBI lineage: Eukaryota > Metazoa > Chordata > Actinopteri > Siluriformes > Pangasiidae > Pangasius > Pangasius macronema. The sequence continues at coordinate 7,757 of JAKKZK010027458.1, read as the reverse complement.
AAAAAATAATAAAAGCAAAAAAATATATACTTGATATATAAAAGTCCAATCTTCCTATTAAGAGCTTTGAGTTAGACATGTATAATATGCAATGAATAAACCAAGAGCTGTGAAATAGAAAAAGTCAATAGCATCAATACCTTCAATGATTATAGTTTTTTATTTATCAGAGAATGACATATCATAGTTTTAGTGTTGTGGAACATTCAAAATATAAGTTACTTCCTGTTATCACATACGTTATAACAGCTATAAACATAAACGTCATTCCCTGGACTCCCAAGTGGCACATGAGAAAAGCCTTTATCCTATCTTCAGGAACTTAACACCTCAAATCCTGATAATGTCACAGCCATCAGTTGTCCTAGAGAGTAAGTCTAGGTGCAGGGATGGCAAACAGCTACACTAGCCAATCGTGAGCATCTTTGAGCTCATGTATGTGGAAGAGGGCAGATAACACTTACTTCCTGATGCAGCATGAGCAGAAGTGCTAAGCTTGCCTTCATGTGTCTCAGAGGAGGCACATTTTTGCCTCACCCCCTTGGTTGGTAGCTGTTGTGTGATAGGGAATTAGCAAATAATCAAATGGGAGAAAATGGTGGGAAATACAAAACAACAATAACAATAAAGTTCCCTCATGTTAATGTGACCAAAAAACATGCCAAATCAAATATGCGGACCAGTGATCCGCTGTGGCAACTCCTAACAGAAGAAGCCAAAAGAAGAAAAAGAACAAGTGCCGTTGCGTGTATGTCAAATCAATGTAGCAATCTCGCCGAGATGTAAGACGTTGGACTTCTGATCGGAAGATCAGAAGATGGAAATCCCAGCACCAACAGGCTGCCACTGCTGGGCCCTCGAGCAAGGCCCTTAACCCTCAAAATGAGATCGTTGTAAGTCACTCTGGATAACGGCGTTTTCTGTGAATTAGCCTTGAGCATAGAAACAATAACGTATTGGAACAAATGCATTATAATAAACCTGTGATTCGCCTTGCTGTCAGAGCTGCTGTTCTAGAAAATTATTCAACATCATCTGAATTGAACAGATGTGCATTATAAGAATGGTATATTTTGAACAAGAAACATTATATATGCATAATTTCATTGTAAAACTAAGAAGAGTGACACTTCACACAAGCTTGACTTGCCATCTATCTGAAATACATTTCTTGTTTCCCAAAGTACCAGTGTCAGTGCTTTCATATCCATAGAAAATGCTGGACACAGTTTCCTCCATTCAGGCCCATAATAGCATGAACTAAACTGTGCCTTAATAAAATGGGTCAAGGTCTCCTTTAGCTAAGGCCTCTTAATGAGACTGGGCAAAACTCCATAACTGCAACCCTTGAACAAAATACCACCATTCACACATTGACTGTGTTTTACATACAAAACTTCTAATAATTTATTTAATGCGTGAGTTATCGCTAAAAGATTTGGGTTATAGAAAGATTACAGAAATGCACCGTACACGTTGCAAAAGAATGCACTAGTAATGCATTTTCCCTTCACTATTAACAAAAGTCATGTGGCCATTTAGATCACTCTAGACTGGAAAATGTGAATGCTAAATGATGTGTTAGCTATCAAATTACCAATAAATTATTTTCCAAGTTATAATTATACACCAACGTTGTGGACTGTGGAACAGCAACAATCACACCAATTCTCGATTCTGATTGCTGATAAGGTGTTGATTCATTTTCATTTACACGAGTCATGGTCATGGTCATCGACTCCAGAGTACGCTCCATTCAGTCAGTGACCTAGGCCAGGTTGCTATAGAGAATACACAGCAGACGTTGGGATCATTTGGATGTGGTCAGAGCTCCGCCCTGCTCAGATGGATACAGACATATTCGAACTGTACTGACAGTAAAGTAGCCGTAACACATGTTTTTCACTTAGCACCCACTCATCAGCAACATTCTGACAGTAGATGTAGGGCTCAGACTTACTGTCATCATGACAAGCCTAATGAGCCTGTTCAATGCTTGTTCACGCCAATGAAAGCTCAAGTATTGGATCAATAAGAGAAAGAATGGTAGTTAAATTGTTGTTAAAGAATAACTGAATGGTAAGTATTTCAAGAGGAGTCCAAAAGATGAGGTCTTAAGTCTAAAGAGTGGACCCACAATACTCTGTGCTCTTCTGGCCATTAGGAAATCCCAAACACACCTCCAAGAAATCCACTAGTCAATAAGCAGCATTTGTTAAAACCACAGGAAAAAGATGACAAACTATATATACAACTCTTTTTAATTCAGTCATCCAATAACAACATGGAGGCTTTTAGTCCTTTTCCACTGACATGGTTCTGGGAATTAATCTGGTTTGGCACCAAAAGGTTGTTGGTCTGGAACCAAGAACTAAAGACATAAGAAATTTGGGGGCTGTTATTTTGTTTTTATCACAACTCAACTAAGTTATTGATATAACTGCTGTTGTAATAAGATGTTGAACCAATGGTCTGAGAGGGAAACAATTACGTTACTGCCAATTTTAATAAACAAAATGGGAATTACTTTGCTAATCCTAATGCTAATAAAACATCCTTTGAGCTTTATGTTCACTTCATGTTTTCAAAGCTAGGAGAATGATTCACGGTTATTATTTTCCGCCTTGCATTAGTAAACTTGCACATCTGCTTACATAATGGTTTGGAGCTAACACCCATAATAACACGGCCCAGTTTCCTGAATGACGTGCTGCACTTCATATTCTCTAATTAAAGGGTTTCTTTAGTCTGAGTAGTAAATGCCAAAAAATAGGGGGTGACTGTGAACAGAGCTACTGTGTTCAACCCTCATGACATATAGCGATGGGAAAACCACTGGATTTGTGGTCATCAAAAAACAGAGCATGACTGCCTGTCCACAATGACAACACTTGCTCCATGTTAGAACATTTCCTTGTCCAAAGTAAATTTCCAGAAAAATAAAGAATTCAGCACTCAGTCTTCGGAGTATAAGACTTCCTCAAGAACCATAACCAGCTTTTAAACCAAGCTTAGCAGGTGAGTCACAAAACCTAGAGAACAGCACCTCTAGGTGTGTCATGGCACTCAGACTTGGTAATGAGACACACCCAGTACTCTGGAAGGCAAAGCACAGGCTCAAACACTATCCTTATATCCAACATGAAGGCCAGGAGCACTGTTTGAGAAGTGGGCCATAGTTCTATACTTTAAAGCTGGATTTGTGACACAGAAACCAGACTTTAAGTCACTATATGGTTGAACCTACCTCAGCTACCTCGTAAATTTTGCTTACTAATACGTGATAATACATCTACACCTCTTAGGTGTTCTTTGGTGTTAACTGCAATCCAGCATTCATCTGACCGATGCTGCTGAGACGAATGCTGAAGAGCACGGTCCTTCTGCGCCCTTTGCACCACTGTTAATTTAACAACATGCTGGAGACACAGGAAGTACAGTTCTGTCATAATGACCTAAACTGAAAGTCAGTGCACCCATAAAAAAAAAAAAAAAAAGCCATGTAGACAGCCAGGGCAAAGGGTAAGCCTCTGAATGAACCACATCACTAGGAGCTGAATGGTTAATGATCACGTCTTTCTTCCATTTCATTGTAAACGACTAGCGCTGTGCACCACCAGTTACTAAACCTGAGAAAGACAGTCAGCTACTTGGGGACTTATAGCTGGAAACAGGCCAAGACCGAAATGAATATGTTTACAATAAGACTGCGTTCATGTAGATAACTCGTGATGTTCTTCATGATGATATTAGCTTCAGTGAATGTCCAGGGCAGGTGAATAAATGGACCACTTTGGTGCTTTGTTATGACGACGAAGACTTCTTGGAACCTAAGGGAATCTAGTGACGCAGAGTTAGTAATTCCAAGGATTATGTCAGTCGACCCTAGGCCCATCCCTGTAACATCTCTGTAACCAGATATTCTTTCAATCAGGGGTTCTCACATGTTTTAAAGCCAGAAACCCCTTTAAAACTTTGTTATTGGTCAGGATCATGGTGAATCCATTCTCATGGTGAATCCAATCTCAGGAACATTAACTCTGGTGAAAGACAGATACACCAATGGACCTGCTGGTTATGCTTCACAGATGTCTGGAGATCCCTGAACCATATGTTTGGATCAGTATGTTGGGAGCAGCGATCTATCACAAGGGATGTAATGAGACTGAATGGAAAACATTAAAATCTTGAAAAAACCTTTTCGTCCACCCAAATGCATTCCTGAAACCTGAAAGGAGCCCAGTTCTACATGTGTGTAGATGTTCAGAATTCTGCCATGAGACACTTTTTACCACTGCGGCAACATCTTTGGTTTTTTTTTTTTTTCTTTTTCTTTCTACCTGCATGATATGACAGCGCTTACAGTATACAGGTAACACTTTGCGCTGGTTTCTTCCATGCATTGCTATTCTGCTGTCCCGTCTATTTAGTGTCTATTTATGGTTCTGTGTGTTTATTGTATATTTTGCTCTCGTCTCACACTGTCGTGTTTATGCACTTTATGCAGTCAAGTTAGCATTGCACAATAGTGCAGCAAAATGCGATATGCGGTATGATAATGTAAAAAATATAATGATAGTGTAAAAAATACTGAAAATGACATAACCAACATACGTTTCATGTTCTTTTGAGAAAAAGAAAGCATTGTCTGATATCTGTGTCGCCCTAAAACTTTGACTTTTTTCGTAACTTTATGAAATATTAATATCATTCAGTTATCGCGAGCCCTTTCCATATGCATATCGCGATATTTAGATTGATAATTTCAATATATTGTGCAGCCCTAAGTCCTGTGTACTGTGCTACTCCATTATTGGCTGCTCCATGGTCTTTAAGAAACAACATTTCATTCAATATAGTATACGAGGCAAACTCAGGGAAGACGACGTAAAGTCATCCAGCACAAACGACCAGGTTCAAGTGATCAGAAGACCTCTGATGTCTGACCTCTGACCTGTGACCTGGTTAGGCAGGCGTGCTCCTAGTGACACCCTATCCTGCCTGGTATCAGCATGGTATTTTTTTTTTCCTCTCTACTATCCAACACACCTGAGCAGGTAGCAAGCCCTGTGAGTTGTGACCAGGTGTGTTGAGTGTACAGGACAGACTGTCTTCATGGGTGTCTTTAAGAAGGTTTAAAGAGCACGTGCATTATTATACATTATGTGTATTATTTACATATACTTATATGTATGTAGTGTTTGTGGTGGAGGGTTTATTTAGAAAACATCAGCTGTTCAGATCCAGGAGTGTAGGAACAAGGATTTCTTCTTGATTTCAGAAAAAAAAAATAATAATAATAAACACACACACACACACACTGATCAGCCTGTCTGAATAAATATCCCACAGCTAGACAAATATCATCAGTGTGCAGAAGGCAGGACAGACTCTTTCTGGGGGAGGACTGACACAGTGCCAGTCGTTTCCTGCGTTTTGACAGCCTCCATTAGCATCTAGCGCACTTTCCCAAAAACAAACCAGGCAAACAGTGATGAACAATCCATCAGTGTGTACTCACCTCGTTCCTCCTTGGGCTGGTATACTCCCTAAAGGCTGTGTGTCAATTTACATTAAAGTTCAAGTGCGCACAGATATCCCGACCTGCAGATCCCTCTATTATGATCTCTCTCTCTCTCTCTCTCTCTCTCTTTCCACCAGCCTCCGTCCGACTCCCACAATGAACTCGTTATTCGGGTTGCCAAGTCACTTGATAATGCACTAATCTTCTCACACTAGTCACAACACTCCTAGTTCTCCACCAAACCAAACCCTCTTCATGTACCTTTAGCGTTCACATACAACCACTTATGCACAAATATTTTTATCCAACTGAATGCGATCAAGAATACTCCAATCAAACGGATATTCGCCCAATCTGGCAACACAGCAACCACGGATGGGGCGGAGTGATGTCACGGATTGCCTTTAGCCAATCAGAGTGCTTCAGAGCGGCTGTGACGCCATTGCATGCACAGGACTGGACCTGTCTCAGCAGGTGTACTGGTTGGAGTTTGGACTTTTTTTTTTTTCTTTTTTTTTAATTTCCTTCTTAATCCAAGCCTCTGTAGGTGAACAGGGTAAAATTTTAAAGCAACAGACATCAATCAATCTTTACTACACTTACAGCAGTTTTGTATATTGGAAATTGTACATTTTAAAATGTACAGTTATTATGCATTACATACATACATACATACATATATGTATGTATATACACACACAGGTATACATTCACCGTGCAATTTAATAGGAACACCTGCAGTTGTCCAATCAGCCAATCATGTGGCAGAAGCACAAGGCATAAAATCACGCAGATACAAGTCAAGAACTTCAATTAATGTTGAAAAAAAGGAAAAAATATAATCTCTGTGACTTTAACAGTGTCATGATTGTTGGTACCAGATGGGCTGGTTTGAGTTTTTCAGGAATTGCTGATCTCCTGTGATTTTCACACACGACAGTCTCTGGAGTTTACACAGAATGGTGCGAAAAACAAAAAACATTGAGTAAGAGACAGTTCTGTGGGTGGAAACGCCTTGCTGATAAGAGAGGAAATTGCCAGATCGGTTCGAGCTTCCAGAAAGCATGTAGTAACAAATAATCACTCTTTACAGCCGTGGTGAGCAGAAAAGCATCTCAGCATGCACAAAACATTGAATCTTGAGGTGGATGAGCTACAACAGCAGAAGATCATATCAGGCTCCACGCTTCTCAGCCAAGAACAGGAATCTGAGGCTATCATGGGCGAAGACTCACTCAAACTGGTAAAAACAATCACCTGGTCTTTTTTTCAGTCTTCATCTGTACAGTTTCGGTGCATTTGGCACCAACAACCATACCACACTTAGTCGCCGAGATCACACTTTTCCCCATTCTGATGTTTCATGTGAACATTAACTGAAGCTCTTGACCTGTAGCTGTATGATTTTTTTGCGTTGTGCTGCTGCCACATGATTGGCTGATTGGATAACTGCATAAATGAGCAGATGTACAGGTGTTCCTATTGAAGTGGACAGTGAGTGTATATTTACTGATAAAAGACATAACATGTTTGTGCCAGGTTGACAGAGCTTAAAAAAATTTTTTCGACTTAACTTTCAGATAATGCGATGGTCTCAAGCAGACAAAAATTGTGAAATAAACATATTACTGTAGAGCCCAAAATTGGAGTTTTTACCTGTAGTGTCTTGCCTTAAATGGAGTCTAGTTGATCTTGATCAAAAAACCCAACACTGGTTCTCTTGTGGTCCTGAAATGTGAACTCACAACCTTCTGATCACCAACTCAGAAACTTAACCAATGAACCACCACCTCCTATAGGACAAACGAACATTTATTTATTTGGTAGATGAATTTATCCAAAGCAACTTGCAAGTCAGGCAGGATGTAATCCACATATACAGTTGAGCAGGTGAGGATTAAGGGCTTTGCTCAAGGGCCCAGGAGTGGATTAATGACAGCCCTGGAATTTGAACTCACAACCTTCCAAACACAAAAACACAGACAAGCTCAATGTACATTTACCTCAACTTATGTCCTTGTTATTCTTTTTACAGCAGTTGGTGCAAAACTAAAGTAGTGCTTAGTCTGTCTGCTTTTATTATCTCCACTAAAGACATTTTGGGGGAAAGGATGATAGAATAAAATAATCCACCTTAAATTGGCATGCATCATCATAGACAGGAGTCAGAGCTAGAGGTAGCAGAGCTGAAGATGTTGAGGTTCTCTTTGGGAGTGACGAAGTTGGACAGGAT
>JAKKZK010027427.1:6270-8770 GCA_037577455.1 Pangasius macronema | reverse complement strand
ACTTATGGATGGAGGCGTAGAGGCCGGTGGAGGCAGAATTTAACTGTCGCATGTGCAGTTTTAATATTTCAGCACAGTAAGGAATTGAGACAGGTTTAAATATACGAGTTGGGGTTAAGGTGGAAAGTGCTGACACGGTGTTTCAAGCCTTGAGGACTTTGTTAAGGTCAGAGCAGCTCGTTCTTTTTCTTTTTTGGTGTTCTGGGCCAGCTAGAGTGAAAGAACAATGAAGAAAGGGGAGAGTGGGGGGGATAGACCTCTCACACACACACACACACACACACACACACACACACACACACACACACACACACACACACACACACACACTGGCCTTTAGAAGGAGCTCAGAAAAGTTTCCATTAATATTCCTGTGACCTGCTGCTCGAGTTGTGCTGCTTCCTCTTCCGCTGCAGAGGTGTTTTTCCTCAGAGGAGAGAGACGAGGGGAGAACGAGCGCTTTTTAAACGCTTTTTAACTCGTGTTGAAGGCAGGACTGGAACTGCAAGATAACCGTACAACCCAATATCACAGTACGCAACATTTACAAAGAGGAGGACATTAAATGACTTATAACACTGGAGCTGCTAGAGTATTTTAAAAGACTTGTAGTTTATCAAGCCAGTAGCCGATACTGCTTCCTCTGATTTCTGCTCTTTAAAGGTGCGGTTTGCGTTTCTGAGCACGCGGCTGTCTGCAAGGTGGCCTGCAGTTAGAAAGAAAACATGGACATGGCATTTTCTTACACATTCCCGTCCATTCGTCTAGCTTAAGGTACAGCCCTTGACCCCGTTCCACCTGCGTGTCTTGGCGTGGACTGTAGTGTGGTCATGCCGTCGCACGTCACACTCAACAGTAAAACTCCTTCTGCGTTGTTGTCTCCTTCGGAAAACCTTTACATGACATGCAGCTCTTCTGTTGTGGAAAAGGTGCTTTAACAGCTTTGTGCTGTAGGTTTGCATTAATAACGTGATTCTGCCGAGTTTACGGACACGACAGGACCACTGGAACAGCTTCCACGAGCAAATACAAACTAAACAGTTGTCCTATACTATACACCATTTCTCTTCTCTTCTTCTCATTCCTCTTCTCTTCCATGCTTTTCTAATCCCAACCACTACAACACTTTTTAGATCGGATCTTGGGAAAATCGACTTTCCCGAGTTCTGAGTACGATGGACTGCAGCATTAAACAAAGCAAAGCTGCTCTTTTCCGCTGGATAAAGGGTTGAAGCACAGCGAGGGAAATGCCACTTCCACAAACCTGTCTGAGGAATATCCGAGTCTTAAAGGTTTTATGTTTAACCTGACGATATTTTCAGGTAGAACCCTTTCAACAGTGTGGTATAGAAAGCTCGAGTTATTTAAATCATTATTTTTAAAACTGTTTTACGAGTCCATGGCTAGTGAGGTGCCTTATATACAGCACTCGTCTGTGTTTACAGTGCAGTGGAAGCATTTTCCTATCAAAAATTTACAGTGTTTATTTATGAATGAATGACACCTGTATCTCAGCCCAGCCCTATTCATGTTGATTAGCACTTACTGTGCTGTACTGTGTGTGGTGAGTGTTCACAGGGAAGTTCATCACTTTAAAAACTTTAACACGTCACTGAGACATGAACTGTGTAAGCTGCTGTATCTGCTGTGTCAGAGGGATAGTTTACCTCTGGAACGTTCCTCACACACTCCCACCTGACTACACACGCATTAAAACAGCAGTAAATACTTCAATATGTGAATAATAAATGGCACTTGTGTCGAGACCCCCAGTCACTCACGCTCATTAAGCATGAATTGGGAAGGTCATGGCATTAATATTCAAAGATCAGTGCTCAAAGTAGTGAAGCACTCGAGAGAACTCCGCTGAACACACACGGACTCAGAAAGGGCCTTTTAACACCACAACACCACAACATGAACACGAACCTGAACCTTCTGCCTATATTTTTTTCTTTTATTTAGAACACATTATATGTTCAATCCAGATAAAGTATTCATATTCAGGTAGACCTGCGTACAGTAATCATTAACATGAATACGATCATCAGAGAACGAATCTTAGATCAGGTTTCTTAAGATGATGAGCAGCATGATGGCCACTCGCCACTCGCACAACTTACCTGCAATCAGGAAAGAGTAATAAAACACTACGGCGATGCTGTTATAGGAAAACAATCAACGATGGGGTGATGTGGAGCAGAGCTACTGTCACCACACTGAAGCTGATTATTCTCCAATAACAGTAATAAATGCCGGAGGATGGAGGGACTTGCGTTTTACACATGTGAGAGTCACACAGACACAATATGGTCATATTCTGGTCATAAGTTTGTGGACATTTGACCATTTGACCATCACTCACATCCATATGTGGTTGTCACAAAGTTGGAAGAACAACTGTATAGAATGTCTTTGTATCTACTGGAGCTCAGAGGCCCAAACCTGCTCCAGCATGACGACGCCCCTGTGCACAAAGCGAGCTCCATGAAGACATGGT
>JAKKZK010027398.1:0-32500 GCA_037577455.1 Pangasius macronema | reverse complement strand
TTTCTAAAATCGCTAGAACCAGTGACATGAACTGCAGGGATAAAGGTTCTGTGTAAGTTATTATTATTTTTAAAAACCTATTTTATTCTGCACATTTGCCTATTTGAAAAACCGTTGAGATTGACGAGATATTAGCTCAGAGCTACGAACGGCACAGCTACTGCTTTAGCTTCACCCATCCTCATTAGCCTAGCCTCTCTGTCTCAGAGCTTCTGTCCACTTTTCTGGCCACAAGCTTCAGGATCTCGAATGCTACAAAATCTGTTCACCTGGTTTCATCAGGAAAACAAACCTTTCGAGCTTTTCAGTGAAAGATATGTTCACTTCACTGAGAATACGTTCAGCTAGACAGCTAGCATAATCGCTAAAGTGTTAGCCGTACGGGAAAAGAGAGCAAGACAGGCTAATATAAGTGCGTAAAGCTATAGCGTAGTTTTCATCTTTAATAACTTTAATTTACGTTGAATTCTGGATTCTGATTGGTCGAGAGGAGAGTAGTGCAGCGTTCCTATTAATGCGCTTGTACTACTACGTTGTCGTTTCTATAGTAACAGCCCTTTCACAGGAACGTGTACGCTCCATTAATGATAAATGGATATGGTGAGGTTTTGTGTAAAGACATGTTTACTTAGCATTTTTTTAAAGGAGTCTCCAGTGCCAGTAACAGGTATTATGATTGACAGGTGACAAGAGACACCTCTTTGTCCTGATTGGCCGGATGTCGGTGGTCCACATCATCGTCGGTCAAACAGGGTGACCCATCTGAAGGTCAGTTCAAGGTTAAAGTCATAAACATTTGGAGTGTAATGACCTTTTGAGCGACTCGTGTACTCATGGAGTCATTAAACTTCCAGCGTTTCCTGATCATTTCATAAAGTTGTGTGTAAGGAGTAGCTGGCTCTTGATCTGTGAGTGTGTGTGTGTGTGTGTGTGTGTGTGTGTGTGTGTGTGTGTGTGTGTGTGTGTGTGTGTGTTGTCCATGTTTGAAGTGAATGGGAATTAAATTTGGCGAGCAAACGTGTGAGGAGGTCATGGCAGGTTACAGCACACATCAAAGCGTGACACGGGTATTTATTAACACGGATGTTTATGAGGCAGAAAGCACGCGCCAATCCTGCACAGAGGAAAACCAATGGAGATTACAGGCTTTGATTAATTGCACGGTAAATCCACTGTGTGTGTGTGTGTGTGTGTGTGTGTGTGTGTGTGGTGTTGGATTCAGCGCCTCGTTTTACACCCATGAGCATCAACACTGATAAAACAAGGCCTGTTAAAGTGGTGGAGATATTGACAGTACAGATGCAGCCCTGCATTAGTAGACAAGGCTGAAAGCAAGGCCTGCTCTATGTGTGTGTGTGTGAGTGTGTGTGTGTGAGAGAGAGAGAGAGAGAGAGAGAGAGGTGGAATCGCGGCTCCAGGGTAAATGCAGCCGAGCGGGAAATGGAGCTGAAGTTATGCGTCCAGGAAGCCGAGAGCCGAGAGCCGAGCTCGGTTAATGACACACGGACTGGATTAACCATGCACCAGATCATAACCCGACTGAGAAGTTTACTGTGTGTGTGTGTGTGTGTGTGTGTGTGTGTGTGTGTGTGTGTGTGTGTGTGTGTGAGAGAGAAATATGTATCTAAATGTCCTATAATTGGTTACGAAGAAGCAACATGTCAAAGAATCTCTTTATTTTAAAAGCTCGTTTTCTGAAATAAAAGGTTGTGAATAAGAACTTTCAGGGTCAAAGGTCAGAAGAACCGGCGGCCATTTTACTCAGCACCAGTATCATTCCTCTCTAAAGTAATAAACTTACTTTACAATGTAGTTTTTATGGGTAGTTTAGCTGTCACTGTTTTTTTTATACCTCTCAATCTTCCTATAAAATAATAAATAATAATTCAAAATACGTCTCGTCGGTGGTGTAACATCCCGTGCTTCTGTGACAGCTGAGACAGTAACACCAGCGACTTAAAGTAATGGCACCACTTTAAAGATCAGGAATATTACTTATTAAATTAAATTCAAAAAGAATTTCATTACACAGTTTCCTAAATACGATATGAAAACAGAATTAAAAAACTCAGACATTTTCCTGATCAGAACGTCGCCATAGTTTGAGAAATTTGAGAATGATGTTAACTTTTTTAAACAGAATCTAAATTATATTTTTATATATATATAATCATCAAACACAAACATAAACATCTCTTACACACTGCGCTCTGTCCACTTTTTCTGTAAATTTGTTCTTGTCTCACGTGCACTTTCTGCAGCTCGGTGCAGTCTTTAGTTAGTTGTGTGTGGTGTCAGGTAGGTTTGTGGTGTTTGTGTAGCACCACGGACCTGGAGGAATGTTGCTTGGTTTCATTGTTTACTGTACCAGCTGTATATGGCTGAAATAACCACACACACACGTATGTGTGTGTGTGTGTGTGTGTGTGTGTGTGTGTGTGTGTGTGTGTGCAAGCAGTGATAGTTTTAGTTTCTGAAATTCACTACAGATATTTAACATTTAACATAACATGTTAGAGATCAGTCATGTGTGTTGTTTATAATATATTGGAGTAATTAGACGTGGAGTAATTATGTGTGTGTGTGTGTGTGTGTGTGTGTGTGTGTGTGTGTGTGTGTGTGTGTGTGTTCAAGTCCCAGCTACTACAGCCTCAGAAGCACTTTACTCAACTGATGAAGCACTTTTCCTGTATTAAAAAATATCTAACTTATAGCCAATATTACAAAAATCCTTCATAACAGCGCTTAAAAATAAATTTAGCTGTGTGTGTGTGTGTGTGTGTGTGTGTGTGTGTGTGTGTGTTGTATTGTTTATCTATAGTGTTACATGTATGTGTCACGTCTCTCATCACACACACTTGCTGTCACTGGCGCTATAATCTGCTTTTGTTTCCCTCTTTGTGTGTGCTGCTGAAAGGCGCGCGAGCTGGCCCGGTATTAGAAATGCTCGCGCGTTTCCGCGGGCGATGTCACGCTCTCGGGCTCAGACACAACTCGCGCGCTGCCTATTATTATTCATGACGGAGTATGTCGAGCTGTTTCAGGATGTTGAATGTAATAATACGAATACAAAAAAAAAAAATACAGCAAGGTAGAGGGGAAAAATCACCGATTCTTCACGCCTGACACAAACCGGACCGCTGCCAAAGCGCGCGCGCCCGATAACGAGGCGGGATTTTGTGTTAAAACGGTAAATTAATGAATAATGAAATATCCGGGTTGATCAGCTTTTAAAGCGGGGGGAGAGTAAAGGCCTCGCGCCCGCACGCACGCACGCCAGCCACGCACACCCTGCGGGCACGCGCCTCGAGCTGGAATTACTCTGGGCCGTGGCGCGTGCCGTCTGCGGGGCCGGATAACCGTTTACCGGAGCCGGTGTGTGACAGCGCGAGCGCAGAGCTGAGCGATCTCAGAGCAGTTATTAACGATATTATTATTATTATTATTATTATTAATATTAATATTAATGTTGTTGTTTATATTAATAATGATAATATTGTTGTTGCTGATGTTGTTGCTGATGTTGTTGTTATTAATGATGTTGTTTATATTATTACTATTATTATTATTATTATTATTATTAATAATAATAATAATAATAATAATAATAATAATAATAATAATAATGTTATTATTGTTATTGATATTATTATTGATGTTGTTGTTACTGTTGTTACTGATGTTGTTGCTGATGTTGTTGCTGATGTTGTTGTTGTTGTTGTTGTTATTGTTGTTGTTGCTGATGTTGTTGTAGTTGTTGTTGTTGTTGTTGTTGACACTCTTCCTGACTATCAGACAGGTTTCCAGTAGAAAAGGAAAAACAGCTAAAGTTAAATGTGAAGGTGTAGAGTGATGGGACATAAAGAGCGTTTTACTCTCTCACTAATAAACTCACTTTTAATAAAGTTAAATAAATAAATAAATAAATAAATAAATAAATAAATAAATAAATAAGGACCGTTGATATAATGCAGGTTTAAAAGTGAGAGAGCTCAGTGATGGGACCTGAAGCACAAGCACCGCAGTGAGCTCACAGCACCCGATACTGACAGAGACTCTATCTATCTATCTATCTATCTATCTATCTATCTATCTATCTATCTATCTATCTATCTATCTATCTATCCATCTATCCATCTATCTATCTATCGAATATTGGATAATTGAGATTATTTATTTATTTATTTATTTATTTTACTTCCTTACAAATATTCCAGTGTTATTTCAGTCTAATAATTATTATACATCATAACATATAATTCTAATGGGCTATAATAATAATAATAATAATAATAATAATAATAATAATAATAATAATAATAATGGATTTAGGCCTGAGTCAGATCAGACTTGTTTGTTTGTTTGTTTATATGTAAATGAAGGCATTTGGTTTAGTTTAGTGTGTTTACTGTGTGTATGTTTGAGTTTATTTAGAGTTAATAATAATAAAAGAATATAATTTAGTCCTGGTTATGTGAGCCGTAATACCTATATATTAGGTTTATTGTGTGTGTGTGTGTGTGTGTGTGTGTGTGTGTGAGTGAGAGAGACAGAGAGAGAGAGAGGGGAGGTGTCGGTTGCACGCGCGTATGGAGTGTATATATATGAGATGAGCGCGAGACTCTCCGCCTTTTTCTTCCCCTTTTCTTTCTTGTTGTTGCTTGAAGAGAATCTCGGCGTCTCGTGAGAGCTTCACGTCGCTCGCGGACACGCGGGTGCCGCACCTGGGTCGCAATACTTTCCGCTTGAGGAGTCGCGCGACGAAACCCGCGGGCCACGCGCGCCCTCAAACCCCCCCATCATCATCACCATCATCATCATCATCATCATCATCATCTCTCTCTCTCTCTCTCTCTCTCTCTCTCTCTCTCTCTCTCGGCGCCCTTCCCCGCATTCGTATCAACGCGCACCACGCGGGAGGAGCGGCACCGGTATCGCTCTGTGGCCTTCAGTGCGCTCGCGGCTCGGCGGTGGGGGGAAACACCGGCGGCTCTCACATGAAAGCGAGGACTGAAAGTGCTGAAAAGTGTCTCCATGACAACCGTCAATCAGAGCCGGTGCTGAAAACAAGTCATCTGCAGCATAAACCCGAGCTGCTCTGTGGAAACACCTCTCACCCTCTAATAATAATAATAACAATAATAACAATAATAATAATAATAATAATAATAATAATAATAATAATAATAATAATACTGATGATAATAATAATAATAATAATAATAATAATAATAAAGGTACCAGACTTTTCCTTTTCTTTGTCGGTACTCTGCTTCACTGCATCTCTTTATACCTTTAAAAACACTTTAAGGTCCATATTGAGTCATTGTACTCTACAGACTGCTGACTGCTGACTGCTAGCTGAAGGTCTCCGTCCCAGTTGCACACTAAAGGTACCAAAGATGCGTCCCGTCCTCTGCAGGGAGAAGAACCGCCTGGTGCCTTTATTTCCGAAAGCGTACCATGTTGTAATGGAAACAGTCCCTTTAGCTGTGCGTTAGAGTACCTTTCACTGAATTAACTATCATTCGCTTTCTTATAATCAAATGGATCTGTGAAATTAATAACTAAAGGTACCAAACAGTGCTTTTCATCGCTACCACCATCCAGGGAACATCTTCTGTAGCTTTAGTGGTGAATCTGTCACTTTCAGAAATAATTTAAGCCACATCATGGACCTCAAGGACCATCTAAAAGCTGAGGTGGACTCCTGATGGACCCAGAACAGAGACAAGCAGGAGTGCAGGTACCTTTATTTCTGACGTGCTCCTGTCCTCTGAGCCACAGTCCAGCAGAAGGTGTGTGTGCTTTAGCTCCATCACTTCAGCTGCTCATCTCATTCCCTGCAGTGAGTTAGCATGGCACAGGCTGGGAAGTAAAGGTAGCAAGGCTGAACCTTTTCCCCTGTCACTTTGATGCTACTGTTATGTTCTGTATCTTTAGCATGTAGGCTATATTTTATATTTTATTGAAAGTATATAAAAACTAAAGCTACAAAACATTCCCACATGACAGTGCAGTTTGGTAGCTTTGTTTCTGACCCCCCCAAAAAAAACCCTTAAAAAAAAACTTCACCCCAAATGTCTGATGTTTATGTGCAGATTTCTGTATTAATTCATTTATAAGTTCATCCACTAGGAAATAGCCATATTTGGTCACACCGGAAGACGATGTAAGGTGTTTCGGTTTGCGACTAAAATGAAAGAAACAAAAGCAGGAATGTTACCTGACGATCATCAACATGACCCAATGGATTTTCGATTAGACTAAACACGAAGCCTGATATCTCAAATGACTTCTTTATCACTTTAACTCCACTGCAGATGATCATTCGAGTAGAATCTTTATAGGATAATCAATATTTAATTTTCTGCATCGATCCGTTAGAAGTTTTGCAGAGCACTCGGGCTGGTGTTCTGTCTCTAACAGAAGTGTGTGTGTGTGTGTGTGTGTGTGTGTGTGTGTGTGTGTGTGTGTGTGTTTAAAAATTTATTTAACAAACTACTTCACATTTACATCAGTAGTGAACTCAGTGGTGTTATTCGGATTATTAGTATTTAAGTTCAGGTCAGAAATATGTTTTTTTTTTTTTTTCACTTATAAAAATTCTCCATCCTCCATCCTGAATTAATGCCACGATGCTTTGGAGACTAAAAACTAAAGCAAATCGTGTTTTTGTTTTTTGTTTTTGATTGATAATTTGCATGAAATGTAATAATATAATAATATAATAATGTAATAATGTCATGCGAATCAAAAGCACCAGCATTTGCGACACCCGACAATTACAATAAAACACATGATTTATTCCTTATTTCGGTATATAAATGAAAATCACTGGACAAAGAACCAACTTCTACCCTTCACCATATAACGAGTTGCCTATGGAACAAAACAAAACAAAAAAAAAAACAAGGGAAAAAAAGGAAATAAAAATATAAAATACGAGATGCTATCTATAAACCAAGCGTTCACCCACGCACAGGGACACAGTCACAGACAGACGAGCCAGCTGCTCCTATGTACAAAACCTCCATTCCTCCATAAATTAGGCATAAATTAAATATATATACATACAAACATAAATTAGAAGAGACTTCCGGTCTGACAGAGCCGCTGTTCGACAATATCGCGAGGTTTCAGGCAGAAAGAGAGAGAGAGAGAGAGAGAGAGAGAGGTGGGGTGGGAGGAGCTCAATGTACATTTTCAATAACATCTCTGGATAAAATCTTTCAGCATTGTTGATCACAAACTCCACGATTCGTACTAAACATCTCGTACGAAAGGATATGAACGACTCTGGTCATGATTCCGACTTTCAGCTCGGATGGAAATGAGAAACAACAGCAACCAAAGAGTCTGTGGCATCACTGACATGAATAACGCGTGAAGATGTAAATCCGGACGAGTGATGCAACCGCCCAGCCAACCCTGGAGCTCAGTGGGGGGGTGTGGCTGTTTTGCTAGAATCGTTTAAAATGATGAATAACTTCTTTCTTGAAATTTCTATCTGTCCATGTGTGAGAAAGAAGTCGTCTGAAGAGACTTGAAACTCATCTCTGATATGTCCGTGACGAGAGCGGAGAAATACAGCGAGGTCCAAAAGTCTGCTTCTGATCAGTTTCATTATCAGAAGAAGTGAAATATTAGAAACATCGACGGGAATCTCTGAATTCCTAGTCCTGCTTTTGATTTTGTTTAGTGACAGCTAGCATGGACTCCACAAAGTGTGTGTAGAACCTGACGGTTCATTAGTGTGTCGTCTGAGCAATGGAAGGAACAACGCTGCGTTCAGCTTATCTCACAAATCGTCATTTCATGTGCTTTTGAGCTACAAAGTAGTGAAAAAAACACGGGTGCCTCCATTTTCTTCATTTCTTAGCACAAATCTAGCCAGCTAATGTATATATTTACCTCCAAACAGCGACCTGTATAGTCAGTGTTGGAGATTAACAGGTGAATTTGCCTGTATCGCGACCGTTTACTGCTGACGCTGTGGGCGGCCATGTTGATTTGACGTCACTTGTTGAACTCGGAGTTGAGCAGACCAGCTGAGGAGGCGTCAGAAATTTAAAGTTTAATCGAGTGTAGCATAAGACTTGAGGAAAATCTGACCTTTTATGCAAAGAAGTTAACCCGGTCAATACGGAATATTTAAGACGGTGAACAGTTTTCTTCAAATTATTATTATTTTTTTTCAAAAAGTGTAAAACTTTTGGATCCTACTGTATATTTATATGTTTTCCTCTACCCAGCCTTGAGTGTGGTGTTGAATACACACCTACATTTTGTCCAAATGGACGCCAATCCAGCACTGATTCAGTACTTGCAGGGTATATAAAGATATATAGAGGGTTTTTTTGTGTGTTTCTTTTCCATGTGTCAAAATTGCGTTAATTCATAATGGGCACCTTTAAAAAAAAAACTGAAAAGGCAGTGGGCAGCTCAGGTTGTGATGCTCAAATCCCAGAAAGCCACCACTGTTTCTGGAGTGAGACCTTTAACTCTCAACTACTCAGCTAAGTTTTTTTTCTTTCATTGCATAGGTTTCTGCTTTTACGCGAATTCTGATAAACGTGTAGGTAAAATGCGCTGTAAATCCCCAGCCATGCCCGACGCCGCACGCCGCTTGATTATGAATGAAGTCCTACGTGAGATGATGTTAGATGTTAGCAGTGAGTGTTCAGAGTTTGAAGCTCAACCCAGAGCCACATTAACTAATCGTCTGATTATAGATATAGTGAATATCCAGTGGTTCAAATTAACACTGATATAACATAATGCTCAGGATTTCTGAGTCCTGAAAACCCAGTGCAGTTTCCCATATTTAGAGCTAAGAAGATTTAATTACGGTCATTTAAACACTCGGAAGTAGTTCACTGGCCAAAATACACACTCGAGTCATGCCTTAGAGCAAAATCAAGAGCTATAACACAGCCTGGGTGGTGAGACGGGTTTCTGGTGATAAGTGTTCAAAACAAAAGCTTGTCCTTTCTTCAGTGTCTCTGGTTAAAGGCTGGACAGTGGAGCGATGGCCGTTTTCTCAGTGAGATACCACCACTGACACACACACACACACACGCACACACACACACACACAGCAAGTAACAATTACAGAAATACTATTTTACACAAACCTTTGTCACCAGGCTCACATGAATAATGACAGTGTTGCACGAGTGCCTCAGCGGTGTCAAGTTCCTTACAGCTTTCTTCCACTTTGCTTTTCTTTCTTTTTCCTCTTCGTCGACGTGTCATCCCCCCCTCCCCCCCCCTCCCCCCTTCCCCCCCTCACAAGAACGTAAAACAGAACATCATAAATCTTGAGTACAAAGAATCTCTGGACACATCTGATAAGCGCTGCTCCTAGAGCCTCTTCTCCTTTTCCAACATTGTGCCTCATTTCCTGTGTTTCTCGTCTTTCTCTCCTCCTTTCGAGCCGTCGGCCGGAGTGTGCCGGTTGGAGGTCTGGTTGTTGATGAACATCTTGTCGAGGCCCTTGAGCGCCTCGGTCAGGTAGTTCTGCAGCGCAGTGAGCGCGGCGCAGATGGCCGGCGAGCCGAAGCCGTGCGTGATGAAGCTGAAGTGAGACAGACAGCTCTGGATGCCTGGCTCCAGGATGGGTGTCGGACGAGAGTTCCCGAGCGGAGTGCGGTCCTGCGCCAGGAGGTCTGTGAACTCCTTACACAGCTGCCTGAGTGGGGGAAAGAGACACAGAGGGGGAAAACGGCTTAACAGTCATCTAAAGCAATGTTTCATAGTGCACAGGAATGTTGGAATATCTCGATACGTGAGCTGTTATCTGTCTGACAGTTGTTTAAATGCACAACAAGTGCTAGCTCTGTGGAGTGAGAAGCCACACCTCCTTTATTTAGATTGACATGCACAGAGACCACGCCTCCTTCAGAGTTTACTGAAACAGAGATATCTGGATCCGTTTAATCACCATCCTCGATCAACTTTTACATGATGCACGCTATAGGTGTATACGACAGACTTAATCGTAGTCATAATCGTACAGACGACGGAAGAAACGAGACGACCACTTGATCTTTGTTAAATTTTTAATATAAAGTGGCTAGTTTGTGGCTAAAACATTTACAGTTACATTTATTCATCCTTTCATTTGAAACGTCTAGTTCTCAGTAAAACATTAATGACATACTTAACAAAAAACTGACATTATTAATTGAATTAATACAATCCAATCAACGCAGGTTACTGTTTATCAGAATCACAGTTAGAGTCAGAATCAGAGTAAGAATCAACGGTGGAGTTAGAATCAGAGTCAGAAACAGTCAGAGTCAAAATCAGAATCATGGTCACAGTCAGAGTACGAGTCGTAATCAGAGTCAGAATCGTAATCAAAATCAGAGTCAGAATCGTAATCAGAGTCAGAATCATAATCAAAATCAGAGTCAGAATCAGAATCAAAATCAGAGTCAGAATCGTATAGTCTTAGTATTAGTTTTAGTCAGTATTAGTATTAGTCTCAGTCTTAGTCTCAGTCTTAGCATTAGTCTCAGTCTTTCAGAGTCAGAATCATAATCAGAGTCAGAATCAGAGTGTGAGCCAGAATCAGAGTCAAAATCTTATTTGCTAAAAACAAGTAAAGGTTTGGACTCAGATTATTTTACAGTCTGTACTTATCTTAACTCAGTACGCTTACTGGGAGAAGTTTGATCGATTTGACCCGCGGCCTTAAATAACAGCAGGCACTAGTGTAAATAAATAAGTCAAATAAAATAAATAATAAATAAAAAAATAAAATAAATAAATAAATAATTGACTTATTTCAAAACGACCCACACGTTTACACAACCTTATTCACTGCTAGTTTCTCCAGTTTAACCTCGAGAGATTATGTAAAGAATGAAGCACTCAGTGTCGTGCTGTTTCAGGAAAACGATCAACAGCAGGGATGAAGTGAAGTTACTGTTACTGTTGGTTTATCTCTAACGCCACATAACTGAGGGTTTTATTTCTGCTATACCACAGCAACTTGCCAACAATTACAATTTTTTTTATTTATTCCAGAACGACACATTGTACATTTGATAATTTTTATCTATTTATAGTTACATTTAATGTTGTGGCTTGTCCTTGAGACAAGTTCTTTCCTGTTCTCGCTTATGCTACAGCAGCTGTAAACAGTCATTCCCTCCCCAGCGTCAGGTCAACACCGGGATCGACAAGAAAGTGCGCTTCCCAAAACACACCACGGCCTACAAATATGGCCGCCATGGACTACACTTCCCAACACACACCGTGAAACAGTGCAAGTGTAAGGGGACTAAACATTAGTGTGTGTGGACCTGTGTTAGTTGAGGTGTGTCATATATTCCACTTCGGGTCCACACTCACACTGCGAGGTAATGCTCAGTGTGTATCCACCCGAGCTCGCTAAGCCCTTATTCCTGCTTTAGACTTTGTTCTGTCTCTCGTTTGTGAGTTTGGATATTGCCCAGGTATTGATGTTCGCTGATCGCCTGACTCTTGCCTGTTCTTGGATAACGTTCTCGTTTTGGATTTGTCTGCCAGCCCCTGTAACGAAACCTCAAACTGCATTTGCATCTGTCTTCACCTCCTTCTCATGACAACTAGCCTCTCTTTTTTTTCTCTTTCTTCAAGTTAATAAGAAAAAAAAAACCCACAGCGTGTCATGTTACAGAGAAACCACAAAGCGTAAACTCCTCTGTCCTGGAGATGTCATGAACATCTCCTTACAGGAAAAACTCACCATGTCAATAAATGTACATTTTTTCCCTCTACACTGTCTGTACAACTCCGAGAAACGATAGATATATTCGTCATGGTCATAGTGCTAGGAGGAGTGCTGGCATGAGCGTGGGATTGTGTACGGTATCCAGGTGAGATTATCCATTAAAGCAGGAAGTTCTGGGTAGAAACCGGGTCCTACGTCCTATCTCGCGTGTAATGAAGTAGTGCTTTTCATTACTGCTTCACATTTGAAAGTGTAGAATATAAACGATCATGTTGCTGTGATACCTGAGAGAAAAATATACACAGTACAGCTACACTATCAGGAGCGATATAGCCATGGCTCCTAAGGTGCTTTAAACAGGGTTAAAGGTAAACTACGTCATCTGGTCCTCTTTACTGCGGGATAATAGATGAGCCTTAAGCGGTTTCACCCCAGTGACGAGCGTTTGACCCTTAATTACGCTTTGTAATTAACAGAAGAGCATTCACTCTATCATCCGGAGATCACGAGTTCAAATCCTGCCGATGCCACAGCCACTCTCTGAGTGGGAGGGGCATACTCTCTGTCCCCTGTCAATCACAGCAACACTATCACGTGTGTCTGTGAGCTCGTGTACGCAGAAGAGGGAGGATGGCTCGTCCCTCAGAGGGTGTTGTGCTGCCAGGTTAGCGGACTTCCCGCGTCTCAGAGGAAGCGTGTGTTAGCCTTCACCCTCCCCTGTGGTGTGATGGTGAGTGTGAACCGGCCAAGACCAGTTCAATTAGATACAAACACACTCTCCAATGTACAACAGTGATCCTTAACGTCTAGTTATGTACACTAAATGAGTTTTAAAGACCCACCACGTTTACCTTTGCAGGTAAGAATGGGTCGAAAAAAGAAATGTGTGTTTGCACCCTGAAGGTTACAGTTTAGTGCTGAAGCTCATGCTCAATAACACACCCAGAGGAAACTGCTATCTGCCCTCTTCCACATCCACGAGCTCACAGACACCTGTGATTGGCTAATATCGCTGTGATTGACAGCTGAGACAGAGTGCATGTCCCTCAAACTCTCTTGAGCCACTCGAGAGTGACTTATTTAAGTCAGGTTACAGAAGGGACAACGTTCATACACTCGAGACATAATAGCAGTTACATTTTTTCAGATAGTGTACAGGATTTAAAAAAAAAAACGAACAAACGATACGGCTTATACAGTGGATTTTGTCTGTAAAGAGAGTAGAGAAATCTTGTAATAATGATCACCTTTGTAAAAAGTCTCTCTAAGAACCACGGAACGAAATCTGGGTCTTGAAATGTTGGTTTTAAAACTTGGGTTTCAAACCAGGTGATAAAATGGTTCTTAAACACCTGTCTTACTAACTTTCTCTGACTAACGGTGCACTTCGTAACCTCTTATCCTACTTTACATTTCCAAACCCTAAGGCTTCTACTGTGCGAAAGCAACGCAGGATGACTAAGCGCATTTCACCTCATAAGAACTGACCAAGGTTTCTTTGAGTCTAAAAACACCACCACTAACTTTAAGCTCTAGCGTCCTCACACTCAGAGGAGCAAAGGAGAAGCAGAAGAAGGAAGGAAGCTGGGGCTTGTTAGAACTTCTCATGCGAGTTGGTTCTTGTGAATAATGAACTGCAGACGAGCGTAATGAAATCTGATGGGATCCAACCTGCGCAGTGGTGAATAAAGGTATTTAATCACGCTAATACCACACACTGATGTAGGATCTCTGTCTAACCGCACCATTACCGAGAGTGCCTCCGAGAAACGGCGGCTTTACACCCGAAATCTGTCATGTTTTAGTCATTTCTGAGAAAAACGTTTGCATTCTGGTGCACAACTTATATTGAAATCATACACTTTCTTCCAGAGAGGAAAGATAAAACACCACCATCACCCCGAAATCAGTGATAATCAACATCACCACATGCAACATCAACCGAATGACAATACTGGCTCTGATTTTCTGTTTTTTTGGGTTTTTTTCCCTCTCGACTAATGTGTTTCCTTCGTCCTGGCTCAATTCGATGTTCAGAAATGTGACAAACGTATAAAACATGTTTCTTATCGCCTGAAAACAGAAACGCAGTCTTCTCCAAATCAGAAGATCATCAAATATGTCTTTCAGAGTCAATTCGATAAGTAAACTATAAGTACATACGTTTCAGGAGTGGACAATCTGACACGAAATATTGTATCACGATACATGAATACCTGATACACGTCACAACAAGGCGTGATTTGGGTAGGAGATGTGGTGCACGTATATAAATTTGTTATTTTGTGGTGGTAGGTTAGTGCTGAACTAATCTAGTCCTAATGCGTGACGTAACCATCGGCACAATCGTGACACTTTAAGCAAACACGACCAAATTTTAAAAAAAAACAATTTCGGTTTATTTTCTCTTTTGTTTGCCAAAACGTGAGGTTCATGAACGTGACTGAAATGTAAAAATGTGTTTTTAGAGATGTGATCTTCTCCAAATCATAAGCTCATCAGACTCGTCGTAAATTCAACAAGTAAATTGTGAGTAAATTATAATGATGCGCCAACATGATGGGAAAAAAACTTTGGGTTCAACGTTTACAAAGAATAAAGAATCAGTTCGTAACAGTGGAGTTGCTCAGAAAAGTCGGAAAAGTGGCTAACAATCTATCGTCCACCTGATATTCAAAAGATTTATGTAAAAAGTATGTTCATGCACCATTTGGTATTGGAATCAAAGCAGTAGTCGTGTCTTTTGGGGTTTTTTGGAAGATATAACGTAGCGTGACGAGATGTGAAGTTTCAGATTTGAGATGAACAAACGAACACCAGCCCGACCATGAGGCAAATCCACATCTAAAAGCCGCATGGACGTCATTAGGCCTATACTCTAATGCCACTTTTCACTTCTTATCATCCACGTAAGCATCTCGGCCTGCAGTTTTCTGACCAGTGGAACCGTAGCCTAATGTCCAAATCCATCGCTCCTTCTTTCCACCAAAATCTCTGTGCATGCCTTACTTCCGGTAGGACGACTCGCAAGGAGAGCGAGGTATCGGAGCTCCAAGCCGCTTTGCACTCTCTTTGCAATTGGTCATTGAACCCCTTCCCGAAGACGCCTGACCTTTCGTCGTTCTGACCTCGCCGTGTCCTGCTAACAATTTAAAGATCGCTCTGGTCATCGACCAGCAGCAGAAACCCACCGGGATCATATCAGGGAGCTTTTATTGGGAAAAATCATGAGCCTGCAGGGTTTGAAGGAGATTATTTCGAAGGAAGTGATGTATGACGACGATGACGAGGAAGCAGCCGTGCCGAACGTTGATAAAGCTTCATTCTCGACATGGTAATGGAAGCAGGGCTGGAGTTTCTCGCTTTCGATATGTCTCGGTTTACGAAATATCAATCTGAAGTAACAAATATATATATATATATATATATATATGTGTGTGTGTGTGTGTGTGTGTGTGTGAAAATGTTCTTACTCTATAAAAAAAGGTCATCGCTGACAGATCAGGGCAAAAACACCATTATGTGGCATCGTGCACTTGTCCAGGCTTGTCACTTCTTTTTTTTTTTTTTTTTTGACCCACATTCGATTTCCAACAACAACAGCCGCCTTGTTGTCCACTCGCCATCACCATCACCATCATCATCATCATCATCATCATCTCTTTCTCTCTCTTCATTTCTGAACAACAGAACGTTTGGCCCCTGAGGCATGTGCAGGAAGGGAGGAGGAGGAGGAGGTAGTGGAGGAGGAGGAGGAGGAGGTGGATGACTGACTTTTGACAGACAGACAGACCGTGAAAGGGGGAGAGAGAGAGGGATGAAGGGGGGTTAAAAATGACCCTAGGGCGAAACTTCAAGGGGAAAAGCTGGCACTTTCAGGCTTGAAACATTTCACTTTAAATATAATGAGTTTCTCCGGCGCACGCCGGCCCGAGACGGATAAAGGGAACAGGTTTCTGCCTCATTAGAAACCAGCTTAACGTGTCAGAAAGCAAGAAAAAAGAAAACCCACTTGGTTAAGCGTGTAACCATATAAGCAGCACTAGAGAATTCATCTTTACGACGAGCTAGAACAACATTTGTTCACAGCTAACGCTACATCCGCTCGCCTTTCTGCACCGCGTGCTGCTCGTTACACAAAGCTCGTTACAGGAACCTTCACAGAAACGACTACGTCTCCACGTACTTTGTTGCGAGCAGCATGTTTTTCCGCGCGTGGATCTCGTTAGGGTCCGTGTGCTGTCGGTTGAGGTACTCGGACACGGCCTTGGTGGGGAATTCCGTTTCACAGATGTAGCCAAAGTCTCGTGCTAAATGAACAGCTTCTCCTGGTGAAGAAAAAAAAGAAAATGAATTATAAATTTGACAGTTTGTTCGATGTATCAGTGCGAAATAACGTCACGACTTCCTGCTGTGATCCAAACTGAATTAATGACGATTAATATATAAATAAAAAAGACAATGCTCTTTTTTAAAAGAAAGAAAAGAAGAACAGAGAAACTCTATCTGGACACAGAGTTATTTACCTAGATTAGTCCTAGATTTGATTTTTTTTTATCCATTTGTTGTTGTATTATTATTATTATTATTATCACTTCATTTATTTATCTCGCCCTATTTTTTTTTTTTTTTTTAGTTTTTTTTTGAAATCCCAGGAGGTCAAACAGACAGCAGGAAATCAAACCCAGATCTCCGGTGTGTTTCTCGTTACTTAAGAGATTAAGGAGTTTACTAGCCTCGGGTTAAATCCTCTCTTAAGTGATTTTTCTCACGTTTTTTTTTTTTTTTTCGAAAGATAAATTATAAGATATTAGGATATGGAGTCCTAAAGTTTTGACTCTAAGCTAAGGTCAAAGCAGATACAGCTTTTCATTTTGTTGTAGACTTTACGCAGTGTTCTGGTGTAGATCTTCTCGCATAGGATATGTTCAGCAGTGTGTAAGGAACGTGTATAAAAAGACAAATGGAAAGTTGAATAAGGAGATCGAGTTTACCTTCCACCAGTGACGTCAGCAGAGTGACGTTGGCAGCTTTGCGTCTTCCCGCTGGCAGATTCAGCCCGATTTTTTCCAGCTTCTCTCTCAGAGATCGGCCGCCGTTTTTCGACTTCGCCCTGAAAACAAAGAAAGTATTCTTTTAATATTAAGGGAAATAAAAATCCAGAGTCCAGTGTAGCCTACCGACGCTTTAGCCGCTGGATCAATTAGAGTTGATGGACGTCTCCATCACTGAACAGCTGATAACTTCAACTTCACTGGGCTTCAGGTTAAAACTATACTGAATTCAGAAATATGTCTGATGCTCAAATTCATAAATCGCTCATAAGTTCATAATTTCCTGTTTACACAACTGCACTATCTGACTCTATGGTATAGAAAGGGAATGATTTATAATCGCACTATCCGGAGTCCCCCAGATTGAGTCTGGCTCCTCTCTTCCTCATGAACTCTCAGGGAGTTTTCCCTTGCCACAGTTGCCTCTGGCTCGCTCATTAGAGATATTAAACATGCAAATTTTAAATATAGGCCTTAAATTTATAAAGATCTTTGGACGAAACACTGTTGCAGATAACAATTTGGTGCTATACACATACAGTAAAAGTGAATTGAATTGAATTGAATTGAATTGAAGGGGAAGAGGAATAACGCGGTTATGTTTCCATTCCTGCTTCATCAATTTTGAAACAATTTATCGTCTTACAAACAGAACACGGAAGATGCGCACCAGATCAAACCATGTAACTAGTTGACATTTTGTTGATTTTGTTGAGATATTACAGAGTTCAGAAGAAGGGAAGTACGATTTAGAATAATAAGGACAAGACCCTGATAAATTTCTTTACTAGCTACTATGTAAATGACAGCCGTAATCTCTACAGAATTAAAAGTATTCAGTAGGCTACGTTTATAATAAATCTCCTACCGTATTTCTAGGGAACTCTACGTAACGCACTCTACTCTCCACACCTTTATACTGTCGTTCTCTTCATATGTCACTTCGTATTCGGAAGTAGGCGTGTTGGGTTTTGCCAGTTCGGTATTTACAGACTGATGCGAGTGCGATGATCTCACTGGAGAGTTCCTGGCGGTCTATCAGTAATGATGATGAAAGATTTGCATGAAACAGGGACGAGAAAAGACGGAGTTGTCTTGGATGGAAAAGTCAGTCAGTAAAATTCACTTGAAACTAACAAACAAACAAACAAACAAACAAACAAACAAAACCAAATGCAAATTGTTGCCAGAAGTAAACCTCCATCACTTACTTTCTATCTTCCTAGTGTATTTTTCTCCTTCCTTCTACTTTAGCCTTGTTTAACTAACAGTTATTAGAGTACTTCATCATCTATTTTTATTTTACACCACTAGGCTACAAGTTCCTGCCTGCCTCTAGAAGCTCCTTCCTGCTCCGGCGTCTAGGCCGAGCTGGGGTTACAGCACCGCGTTCCTCCTCCATCCTTCACCCTAACTCCTCTCCTAACTGCTCTCTCATCAACTTTACTTACTTTATATTACAGCCAACAACCTAGAACTGCAAACCAATCTGATTTACAAATCACTCCGGAGAGGATGTGCTCCCCCGCCGAGGAGGGAAGAAGCAACCCGATTTTCATATTTTTATGGTAAGCCAATTTGTGATCGGATCGTAAAATCGAGCTAAAGGGTTTGTGTGCCCTGTCCGCCATTTTGTAGCCACATCAGAGAACATCATAAAGAATAATCTGGAAATCCTACAGCGCTCGACACACTGCGTACCCATAATGCACTTCATCATACACTCTCAGAGAAATAAGGGCACTAAAGGGCACCTTTCCTTGTCACCGATGTGGTACCTTTAGTACCTTTAGTACTGAGTTCATACAAACGAAAGGTACCAATTAATTATTAAGCACCACGTGACAGGCTTTCAGTACTTCACTTTATTATCTGTAAATAAATTCACATATTTAACCATTGATCATCTTAATTTGACCTTGACTTACACTACACTCTGAAGAAATTCCAATAAATTATACGTCGCAGAATGACTCGAAGCGTACGCGCGCGCATTTAGGGAGGCGGAAGTGACGCACCTGCGCAGCACCCCGCCGAGCAGGGAGGCGTTGAGGCACTCGGGCGGCGAGAGTCTCCGCTGCACTTCTCCCACCGTCACCTTGTACTTGGAGGTGGAGCTGAGCAGGGACAGGCGGCCCGGTACCGAGCAGAACACCTCGTTCACGTTGACGGCGACGCCGCCGATCAGCCCGTCTTTACTCATCATCAGTGACGTCACGCTCTTGTGCGGCATCGGGACTGCGGGGTTTTGCGGGATTTTGCGGGAAAGGGGGGAGGGGGAGGGGGAGGGGGGATTACACAAAAAACACAAACCTCCATTTAAGACGCGAGAACTTTATTCTAATATTCTAATATCACACTGAAATTCCATGAGTTTTTTTTTCTTTTTCCGTTTTATTTTAATTTATTTATACACACTCTGTATTTATTAACTTCTTTATTTATTATTCTTTTGATAATACCCGACTTTTAATCCAAAATTGTTTATTAGCAAACAAGTCGCCTGTAAATAAATAAATAAATAAATAAATAAATAGATAAATAAATGAACACATTCAGAAACGGAAAATCAGACAATAAATAACAAATCAGTAGAAAAGATTATTAAACACGTGCTAATAATATTCAGGAAATAATTTAATATAATAGATTTATACTGGGGGCGATATGATGATAAATTATGACAAATTATGATTTATTATTATTAATAATAATAAATTTTATTAATATTTGACTGACCTTCGACGACTAAATTACAATTTTACATATAAAAATTTTCCTTTTTTATTAATACAGATTTAGACTTTTTTTATTATATAATTTATTTTCTAATAAATTATTTTTGTTTTGTAAAATCTATATTATTTTTGTTGACGTTCAATTAATTAGCATCAAACAGGTTTTTTGTAAAAAAAGAAAAAAGAAAAAAAAGTTACACTACTGTATTACTTATGTGAAGTTATGTGATGTGTTGTGTTGTGTTGTGTTACATTACATTGTGTTGTGTTGTGTTGTGTTGTGTTATGCTCTGTTACATTATGTTATATGTTGTGTTATGTTGTTTTCTTATGTTGTGCTGTTAAAATATGTTACATGACATTACATTGTGTTATGTTGTGAAGTATTATGTTATGTGTGGTTATGTTACATTGTGTTATATTGCATTACATTGTGTTGTGTCATGTTGTGTTATGCTTTGTTATGTTACATTACATTACATTTTGTTATAATGGTATATGTTATGAAGTATTATGTTATGTTTTGTTATGTTTCATTGCATTGTGTTATGTTGTATGATGTTATAAATGTAGCACTATGCTATGCTAACATTGCACACAGTTCAAATTATTGTTCCACTTCTTAGTTACAATTTTAGTGCAAAAAAAATAAATAGGCTACAGCCGTCAGCCTGGTCTCATCCTGTCTGCTCCTGCGCGCTCCCTCTACACTCCCGCGCGCTCCCTCTACACTCCCGCGCGCTCCCTCTCCACTCCCGCGCGCTCCCTGACTCCAGAGGCAGTTTAAAGCGTTATTTAAGAGCAGCAGGATTTTATCCTCACTTCTTGTCTATATATTTAGCCGCAGATTTCAGCCCACATGGCCTACAGAGCTGTAGAATCAGTGCTCGTGTGGAATGTGGGTTATCTGTCCCCGTGTGTGAGTGAATCCGTGTGAGATGGAGACGGGCTCCTGGGACTGAGGGACACTGAGCGACTCGATTTCAGATCATCCTACTTACTGCCGCGCGCGGGAAAAGAATCAGGCGGTGTAATTACAGCACGAGCCCGAGCTGAAGATCAGGAAGAGGTTGATGGATGGTCATTACTGACCCTGAGCAGATCCTTCACAAGTGCCCTAGATACCATCACTCGATTGTCTTAAGGCGTAAAGGTGGAGTGCACTTAAAGAAAAAGGCGCTGAAACAGAACCTTCCCTTCTTCCCTTCTTCCCTTCTTCCCTTCTTCCCTTATTCCTTTCTTCCCTTCTTCCCTTCTTCCCTTCTTCTCTTATTCCCTTATTCCCTTCTTCCCTTCTTCCCTTCTTCCCTTCTTCCCTTATTCCTTTCTTCCCTTCTTCCCTTCTTCTCTTCTTCTCTTATTCCCTTATTCCCTTCTTCCCTTCTTCCCTTATTCCCTTATTCCCTTACTCCCTTCTTCCCTTATTCCCTTATTCCCTTACTCCTGGACTGTTTATCTATCGCACCTTTAATATCTGCACTGCAGCTGGAAACAGCTGGAAAGATTTACAGATGATTTAATTGGACCCTAATTAAAGCTGTTAAAATTTCACTCCATGCTACAAGGAGTCGAACCGTTTAGTACCTTATTTTATTTTATTTTATTTTAGTTATTTATTTATTTATTCTGAGTGTCTTGTTCTTTCCTGTTTGATAAAGCAGCACGTGGTAAAGGCTCGTTACCGGAACCTGCCTACACACCGCCGGGACTTTTACACTTTTAGGGTCTTGTTTTTTTTTTTGCAGGATATTGAATAAAAGAATAAAGAATATGCGGTTCATATTAGAAAGAAATCCCGCTCCAGCCCGCTCGCCCACTCTGATCTGCACAGCCGCCGCGGCGCTTAAAGGTCGCCTTTAGAGTCAAAAGCGCATTTCTAGAAAATATAACGTTTATTTATTTATTTATTTATTTTATTTTATTTAAAAAAAAAAAAAAAAAAAGGATTTATTGCGATACCAAGCGCCTGAGAGAATGACACAAAAAAAGTCTGTCTTGAAGACATGATTGTGTTTCCGACACACTTCGCGCTCGGGAAATGGCTGGGCCCAGTGCCCAGGGCAGACGAGGTCGTCGCGCGCTCGGGAGTTGGCGCGGTGTTGCGCGCGCGCTGCCGTTTTTATGGCACGCAATGCACTAACAAGAGGTGCACGGATATTCTGCTGCTGTTCTGCTGCTGCTGCTGCTGGTGTTGTTGTTGTTGTTGGTGTTGTTGTGTGACGTGCGCCTTTTATTTATACATTTATTATTAATTTTAAATGAAGATATATCTGACGTCACTGTTCGACTCGCGCCACAATAACGCAGTTAGAGGAAATTTAATGTTATTTATAATGTATATATAATATTATTTAATGCATTAACTCCGGCTCCAAACCCTAAGGCGCCATTTCTTCCGCTACACGGAAAATAATAATAATAATAATAATAATAATAATAATAATAATAATAATAATAATAATAATAATAATAATATGGAATGTGGTGGCATCCGGCTTTGTGCTTTGTTCAGGAATTTAGTCGCTACATGTAGAATAATTTAGAGGTAAGTTAGAAGCCGTTAATAGGAACTCGGGTTTTAACGCTAAGTTTATAAACCTTTTTTGTTTTAATTAATTTTTTTAAAATAATCTAATTTTCCCACAGCATATGTGCTGATCATTTCCTCCTCGCGTGCGCGTGAGCTTTAACCCCTAACCCTTAACCTAATTGAAATCTTTTGCTAACTAACACATGCGCTCGCGCCCCTCCTTCTCTCCTTCTCTCTCTCTCTCTCCCTCTCTCCCTCTGTCTCTCCCTCTCTCTCTCTCTCTCTCTCGTTCTTTTATTTTATTTTATCACCATCATTATTATTATTATTATTAGTATTGTTATTATTATTTTAATTGCAGCCCCTAATTATCGATTGTTGATTGACTCGCGCCAGCGTCCAGTCGCCCTCGGGCACGCGCTTCCCTAACGACGCCGCCGCCGGTCATTTAGGGCGCGCGCTCAACGTCAACGCGAACGTCTCTTTAACGACGCGCTAATGCGGTAACAACGAGAGCGCGAGCCCGCGGAGACACGGGCTCAGCAGGGATATTGCGTGTGTGTGTGTGTGTGTGTGTGTGTGTGTGGCGGGGGATAATAGAGAAAATGAGCTCTAAACGAGCTCGCGAGATCGGGAAATCTCCATCCATCACGATGGCCGCTTAAGCTCCGTCCTCTGGGAGAAACCCACATTTCCGGTTAACTAAATTACCGCCAATACAGAGCTCGCGGCCTGTTTATAATTGTGCTCGGGTCCCTCGCGCGCGACTCGGGCCCTTTCTCTTACTGGCTGTCGGAATGTGAATGCGGCACTGATGATAATAATAATAATAATAATAATAATAATAATAATAATAATAATAATAATAATAACAATAATAATAATAATAATTAATGGATTAAAACATATTCAGTATTTTGTCCTTATATGATTTTTTGGGTAAAATACAGCCTGCTAACACAACAACATCTAAACATTAAAACTGCAGCGAAAACAAACAAACAAACAAACAAACAAACAAACAACTTTGGATCAAAATGTTTAAAAACATATTCCGACTTGCTGCAGATAATTTATTTTCTCAACTGATAATTTTTGTTCTGTATGTTGTAAAGGTTTTTTTCAGTAATTACGCTTTTTATTTAAACTTGATGATCCAAATTTTTATTTATTTATTTGTTTATTTATTTATTTTTATTAGAGTATTAATAGAGTCGTTTCAAATGAGTTTTAAACGTCAGTTCATTACTTTGATTTTGTATTCCAACGTCAATAATAATAATAATAATAATAATAATAATAATAATAATAATAATTAAACAACATGTCCACTGTGTGATTACTTGTCCACACATTCTCCTGCTAATTATAACGTGTGTAATTGGTGTGTGATGTCACCTGCTCTCAGGTGTGTTTCACATTACTTGCAAATCCACACACACACACACACACACACACACACACCCCGAACAATTTCTTTCCCCCGCAAAAACAAACTTTTCCCGAAAATCAGACCCAAAACATTCATTTAACAAAACAAACAGACAGTTTAACTAGAGGATATTGTGATTAGTTGATCATTTCAGTTTGAAAATCTACAAATAAATGGAATAAATGCATGCAGCAGAGTAAGATAGCTTTATTATTATTATTATTATTATTATTATTATTATTATTATTATTATTATTATTATTATTCCCGACTTTACCTTTTTTGATAACGGATTGATCCAGGATGTTCATGCCACTGTTATTGGCGTCTTCTACAGCCTGCAAAACACACACACACACACACACACACACACACACACACACACACACACACACACACACACACGGTATAATCAGAAACTTTATCTTATTGCACCTGGTCGCTTCTGACTGACGGTTCGGCGTGTATCTGAGCTTCAGAGGCTCCAAACCGAGCGGAAGTGCAATAAATAAACACAGATGAAGAACAGGAGGAAAGTGCAGCCTGTGGAGGAAACACAATGTGGGTCTGATTTAACGTTTGTGGACCTGAAACGTAACAAAACGTGACAGGCGGTTTAATCCATTATTATTGTTGTGCCAAAGTCGATTAGCGGAATTCAGCAGCTGGCGCAGAGTCCTGAGTCGGCTGTGGAGTTATTAGAGTGAGATTAGACAGCCTGAGATCTCACACACTGCTGCTTCAACTCGTCCTTTCTCTCAGATCTTACTGAGCATCGAGATCAGACAGTAACACACACAAAGCACCGCGTAAACACTGCGCGTGACCGCGAGCTCGGCATTATTCAGCATTATTCAGCATTATTTCAGGATTATTTCAGGATTATTTCAGGATTATTTCAGGATTATTGCTTGGATCGTGTGGATGCAGTGATTTATCCAAACATACAGAAAATCATCTGCCTCTCTCTCTCTCTCTCTCTCTCTCTCTCTCACACACACACACACACACACACACACTTCTGCTCTGTTTTGTGATGAGTTATGAAAGGACAGGCTAATCCCATGCTTATGCATCTTACACAAAGCCAAACCGCGACACTTCAGAGCGATCACTGACCCGTCAGTCTGAAGCAGGTGGATAGATGCATTAAAAATAAATAAATTAAAAAAATAATTCTGAAATATAAATGTCACGCGCGTTTCTGTAATTAAATAAAGAGCACTGATAACCAGCTCTCTGACACTCAGGGCATTCATTTATAAAGCATTATAGAGCATTATAGAGCATTATAATCATTACACAAATTACAGAGATATATTATACAATTTGCATGGAAACCCCGAGCTTTGAGTGTGTGTGTGTGTGTGTGTAAGTGTGTGCAATGCGAATGCGCCCCGGGGTTAAATAACACACACACACACACACACACACACACACAACATCCTGAGTAGGGCCTCCACACGGTCTGCGTTGAGATAAATCACACAGACCGAAGTATTTGTTTAGGGTTTCGGTCTGTAACGCGTCAGTGCGCAGCGAAGCGCTTTAATCAGCTTTATGGGGAAATAATGAGGATTAATGACATTCCAATGAAAATAATAATAATATAATTGATAATTATATTGCGTGAGAGTCATCGTGCGTAATATATATGGAAATCACAGGCTACAAAATAAAAAAAATAAAAAACAACCAAAAAAAAAACCCATCTTATCCAATAAAACACATAACGAGACTCACGTGCGTGTCGTCCATGCCGTGCGCGAGCCCGTGCAGAGACAGGCTGTCCCCCATCCCGGCCTCGAGCCCGTGCGGCGCCGAGTGCAGCAGCACGTCCGGTCGGCGCACGGAGGAGGAGTAATCCCGGGTGCGCGGGTCGAGCCCGGAGAGCTGCGGCGGAAGAGACGCTCTCGGCTGCGGCAGCAGGGACGCGCTCTCCCCGCCGACCTCCTGCCGCTGGCGCGAGCCCCATGGGTGCTGCTGGTGCTGCTGGTGCAGGGCGTTCAGCGCGTACGGGTCGTTCACGTGCGAGTACGGGTCCTGGCTCTGCGGGTACGGCAGCGGCTGGTACGGCGGCGGGAAGTACGGCGGCTGGAAGTCCGAGGAGGGCGCGTGCGAGAGCGGCGGCGCGCTGGAGTACGGAGCCTGAGACACCGAGCCGAGCTGGGAGAGCCTCGAGCTGTGGCCCGGTACGCCGTCATGGCGGTCCTTCAAACAACACACACCGGAGACATGGTTAAAAATACACACACACACACAGACATTCACAGACAAATATACTAATGTTATGCAAATAAATCCAAATGATGATTATTTTATCAGGGAACAACACACAGGTTTATCCACACACTCCAAAAGCACGGTTCCAGAAAAGGGTTATTATTATTATTATTATTATTATTATTATTATTATTATTATTATTATTATTATTATTATTATTATTATTTTAACTGTTTAAATTGGTGAATGAACTGAAATTCATGAATCTCTTCCCACCACAGCGGTTTATATTTGCGGGTTTCTTCTACATCGAAGCGTTTTATCATTAGGGGCCCGAGCGCGACATGTTTTTGTTTCTGAAACTGTTTAAAAAAAACATTTTTGTGTGTAAACGCGTTTTTGCACAAAAACTGACCAAAAAAAAAGAAAACTGAGAAGTGTCCGGGTTTCCAAAATAGGCTTCAGCAAAACAAAACAAAACAAAAACAAAAAGAAAAACAAAAAAAAGAAAAATTTTTCTTTGCCTCCGATTTCTAACCTCGTTTCTAAATTTTGAGTTATTCAGTTATTTATTTTCATTTTCTCCCTTTAGAAAAGCGGAGGGACTCACCGTGGCTGAGTAAGTGTGCACTAACATCTGGAGTTTAGAATCTTTTCCCACACACACACATACACACACTCATACACACACAACACACACATACACACACACACACGCACACGCACACGCACACACACACACACAGACCCGACTTCGGGGAAGATCGGATACGCTGATAGAAAAGTGCGCGCGCGCGAGAGGAGCTCCGTTTCTCTTTTCACCGCGCGGTCCGTCTCTCCGACTCGGTACCGCGCCTCGAGCTCCACGAGCTTTACTTATCCTTCTTCCTCATCCGGTGTTTTCAGACTCGGGTGTGTGTGCGTGTGTGTGTGAGAGTGTGTGTGAGTGTGAGAGTGTGTGTGTGAGTGTGTGTGTGTGTGCATGCCGTCGCTGAGCTCCTGCCCCCGGAATAATCGTTATTCATGACTCTTTAATAAGAGCCGTAGAAGAAAAAAAAAAAAAGAAAAAAAAAAAAGAGCAGCGCAGGAGAAGCGGAGCGTGAAGGCGCCGTCCTGCGCTCGCGCTGCCTCCTGCGTGGCGTGACGTGACGTCCATTCGGTGGAAGGAGAATCCCGTGCACGAGGGGTAGGTGGAGTTTTTTAGGAAGGGGTGGGGGGGAAGGGGGGGGGAGGTAGGTCCGGTGCGCGCGCACGCGACAATACACGGGAAACCACGCGCACAGACACTGATACACTGATGCTCTCTCTCTCTCTCTCTCTCTCTCTCTCTCACACACACACACACACACACACGGTCCCATCATAAAGCATCAACAATCCTGTAGCAGCTGAAAGCACGAGGACATTTTTTCCTCTACCCCATCCTTCACTAATACCCCCCTATAACCCCATAACCCCATAACCCCAGAGCCCCAGAGCCCCACCCCACTGTTCCTATCATTATGGTCGATTTCACGCGCCGGGGTCGCGGTGTTTAATTACCCCGGCCGCGTGACGGTGAGTGTGAGAGAAATGCCATGTGTGACTTTTTTTTTCTTTCTTTTTTTTTTTTTTTTTCAAAAGAAAGAAAAAAAAACCACCATCGAGACAACTCTCACGCGCTGCACCCTGTCACCCTGCCACCCTGCCCCACACCGAGCTGCACTAAATAAATATATCAATATATAAATAAATATATAAATAAATATCAATAAATAAATAAAAAGAAAGAAAGAAGAAAAGACGCGACTCTGACTCTCTTTCTTCATTTTCAGTTCTTCTCGTTTTTGCTTCTTTCTTTTGTATTATTTTATATTTACACTTGTTGATTTGATTTTGTAGATTCATAATCAGATACTAGCTACAAAAACCATCTAAACCATCTAAACCATCTCCTAACCATCTAAACCATCTCCTAACCATCTAAACCATCTAAACCATCTCCTAACCATCTAAACCATCTCCTAACTACAATAATGAAATAAAACCCAGCTACTAACCACTAACTACTAACCATTCATTACTAAAAAAATTAACTACTTACTACATTGATTAATAAAACTGTAATCTCTCTCCTAACTGTCTACACGCATTAAAATAATCCAGCTACTGACTTCTAACTTCAATAATAAATACAAATATAATCTCACTACTGACTACTAACTCCATTACTTCAGTAAGAAATAATCTAGCTACTAACCAGATACTAACTCTACTAAAACTAACAAAACACCACGATCCAGTTACTAACTGCTGCCTGCATTCATTTAAAACATAATTTATTAACTAGGAACTTTAACTGACCACATAAACCCCTGAACATGTCATCTACCATAATCTACTAACCGGATAATCTATACGTGATGATTGATGATTGATGATTGATGCACCCAGATAAAATATATACAGCTGCTAACTTCTGACTGACTGCATTAACCCCTGAACATATCATCTAGCTACAGTCTAGATTCAGTAATAATAATAATAATAATAATAATAATAATAATAATAATAATAATAATAATAATAATCCTACTGCAGCTAATAATGACATGAATTAAATATAATAACAGTCACTGAGTCAAATCTGCTCAACATTTTCTTGTAACATTACATACAAAATGCGCGCGAGCGAACAACAACAACAAAAAAACAAAAACAAAGTAACTTTGAATTAATCTGAAATAACTTTAAAAAGAAGAGAAAGAAAGAAAAGGAAGAAAAGGAAGGAAGCTGTGAGGAGGTGTAGCTGGGTGGAGGTGATGTGGAGGTGATGTGGAGCTGATGAATGTGAGTGAAAGACTAACACATGCCCGCAGTCCTGTAAAGCGCAGTCTGACTCTAAACCCGCGCGCCTTTGCGTTTCCTCCGCGTTTGTGCGGGATGGAAAATGAAAGTCGCGGTGATGTAAAAGGTGAGAGAAAGGAAATGGCGGCGCGTCCGCGCGCGCGCGCTCTCCGGTGCACGTTACCTCATAAATGTCTTCATACTTGACATTTTCCACGAGCTTCCACAGCATGTTCACGCGCTGCTCCCCGCACGGCGAGTGGATTCACGTGCAGAGCTCCGGTCTCATCTCTCTCTCTCTCTCTCTCTCTCTCTCTCTCTCTCTGAGCGCATGAGTGCTCCGCCTGAACCCACAAACCTGCGCGTGAGAGCTAAAAATCTCGCTACTTCCGCATTCCAAACTACAGATGAGTGAACCGTTAACGCACCGAGACCAAACCCCCCCCCCGCACGCACGCACGCACGCACGAGACCTGTGCCTAAAAGCGGAAGTTGACCTTAAGCGCAACTGAACACGACTCTGACACAACATCTAGTGCTGTACAAATAAATCAATAAACAAACAAACAAACAAACAAACAAAAAGGTACTAAACTGGACCTTTCCTCGTGCCCTAAAGTTTACACCTTTGGTACTTTCAGTTCTTATTTTCTAACCCAGGAAGCTGCGTGTAGTGGAAAGCTTTATGATCCGGAGCATTTTAAAGGCGCGGTAAGCAAAC
Organism: Pangasius macronema; assembly: GCA_037577455.1. Taxonomy (NCBI): domain Eukaryota; kingdom Metazoa; phylum Chordata; class Actinopteri; order Siluriformes; family Pangasiidae; genus Pangasius; species Pangasius macronema. Next base: position 3,250 of record JAKKZK010027398.1, on the reverse strand, counting down.
ATTTCCATGAGACTGCAGATATTAAAGGTGCAGTAGGTAAGAGTACCAGACCATCACACGCAAAGGTACTCTTTAGTACCCTTTTCTTCTGAGAGTCTATATGTCTGTATGGGACGTAATGTTTGGCTCTGAATATAGTGTAACGTAATTATAGCAACTTAATAGGCTAATAATAATAATAATAATAATAATAATAATAATAATAATAATAACACTGCTCCTCCTGCCGGCTGTCATCATGTACTACAGCGAGATCAGCAGCCTCAACTCTGGTCACGTGATACATAAAAAGTTCCCATCTTAAAGGGGTACGAAGGTTTTTAGGTCGTAATCGTGTATGTGACTGCCGGGTGAAATAATCCTTGTGGAGGACGCTAACTACGATCAGCCAATCACGTGGCAGCGGCATGAACGTGCAGGTGTACAGGTCAGGTGTTCCTAATAAAGTGGACGGCGAATGCAATATAGCGCCTGCTGAATATCACGATACATTATATAATGTGACATGGAGGAGGAACAGTGAGGGGTGTAAACTGCTTGGTGTTTGGCGCCCCCTGGTGGCTGTGTGTAGGAACAACGACATTACTGCATTTAGAGTCTTTCCCATAAAGAGCTTTTTGGAAAGTTATAACTCTTAGAATTACCACGGAACATCTTGAGAAAGGAATCTCCTGTTAAATATATCCTTATTAATCCATATTTATAAATATTTATTATTATTATATTATTATTATTATACAGTACTGTGGAAAGAAATGCTGTAGAGTAAAAATGCCTTCAAAAATAACGAATTTTTTATCATTTATACCCCATTTATTATAGTTTAATATTTTTATTTTCTACCTGTATACAAGTAAATTCCGGTTTTATGTCTCAGACAGCATTTCACTGCACATCGTACTGTGTGTGTGTGTGTGTGTGTGTGTGTGTGTGTAGTCAATCAAATTTGAATCTGAATTTGAAGATTTCTGCCAAAAAAAATAAAGTACACAGTTTTTCATCTTACTCCAGATCCTGTAGACGTTTCATCCTAAACATGTTTGAATGTCCTGAAGGTGGAATTGTAGTTAAAAGTTAAAAAGCTGCATGTGATGTAAACAATACCGAAAAAGTTCTATGTTTAATGTAAATGTGTACATCCAAATTCTCACCGCACTCTCATCTCTTTATCCCCAAATCTGTTTATTAAAAATGAGATTACAGAGCTTTTCTTTTTCTAAACTAACAAGTTAGCTGACTATCTAGGAACACAGCTAGCTAATGTTAGCAAACAGACTGTGTTAGCAGCACAATGTAGCTTAAACAAACACTGAATCTACTAATGAACAAATGAAACAACAACAACAACAACAACAACAACAACTTGTACGTTTTCCTGTAAGCTACTAACTCTCGCACTGGGGTGGAAAATGTACAGAGCAACGCTAGTTAAGTAAAAGTTCGTGTACTGGGTCGAAATCTCAGTTAAAAGTAAAAGAGCCAAAAAAAAACTACTTGTGCGAAAGTTAAAAACAGTGAAACTTCTTCAAGTGTTCAAGAGGAAAAGTAAATATTTTTACCGGATCAAAAACAAACAGTTCAGACATTGATTTTTATTTATCTTTATCAAATATTTATTAACTATTCTGCTAAATCAAACAAACATAGAATTTCTCTTGCTCATTAGCAACAAAAATAAAGCTAGCTAGCAAATTTATCAAACTTAAAGCTAACTTACATCAACTGCTTCTTTAGATTTGATGGCGAATTTTAAATTATTTAGCCACCAAGATCTTGTTTTAAAGAGAATAATTGGGATTAAATTGAACGAGTTTTCACAAACAAAGGGGAAGTGTAAGTGCAGACAGCGTGTCTGCCGTGTACAGAATCATTATTATAGAGATTATGGAGTGGAAAATGTCCAGACTCGGTGATGACAGAAAGCCGTATTGCACATAATGCAAATCAGAAATGCGCGTGCACCACAGTGAACTTGTTTTGCACTGAGAAAAAGAAGAAAAACGTGTCTTCCTTTTCCATTGCCCAAAAAATATTTAGTTTTCTTGTAAGTTTACTTACAAGAATATGTCCAAGTATCTGAGATAAGTCCAATACAGAACTACGGCTAGAATAAACTGTGTAGAAATATATTTCTATAAAACCTCATAGCAAAACTAAAGAAGCAAACGAACACGTATTTGCCGATCGACTGCATTTAGGGTACGAGCGCTGCGAGAGCTGTGTTCCAGGCAGCTCGTGTCAATGGGCTAGTGAGGCTAAGTCTTTCAAATATTATTTTTTTTTTTTAGTTATAATCCAAAGTATATCCAAAACATAGAATAAACACTAATTGTCTACAAAATTGGGCTCCCAACAGCACCACCGGTAGCTGTAAGTAAAACACACGGAATGATGTGAAGCGAGGACGTGGGCTAACAGTAACGAGTCCAGAGCTGTAGATTCACACAGCCAATCAGTGACAGTCGTACCACATGATTACACAGAGTGACACGCCCACTACATTTAGCTCCATTTAGGCTTTCAGGTAGTTTCAGAGACGTTTCCGTTATATGTCATGAGTGGGCGTGGTTATGGTCTGAGTCGCAGGTGTAATGAACGCTAAAGTGTGTTTGAAGAAGGAGCTAAAAGTTGATAGATTGAGCACAAGTTGTCTAATTAAAGGAAAAATGACACAAAATGACATGACAGGACTGTAAGTTTAGTGCTTTTTTGGATTTGAATGAAAGAATTGAAGCATTTTTGTTAATTGTGTTTACTATTCAGAGGAAAGCAGCTACTATGCTACAGAATCCACATCCTTTACCATGACACCATGAGGAGGTTCTGAAGTTGTTCACGTATGTTGTATGTCTGACCCAGTTTCATGGCACTGTTGTATACGAGGACTCTTCTCAACTTAAAGAATCAGTGCTGAATGTTTCAACAGTCCTGCTGCTCCAATATATAGAGCCAACCACACACACACACACACACACACACACACACACATTCCTCATGTCTAGAGGCCATGACAGATGTCCTAACAGTTTGAGAGAAAGGAGGCACATTTGGGACAGGAGGCTTTGATTTGAATTTTGAATTCAGCATAAACACACACACACACACACACACACACACACACACACACACACACACACACACACACATGGCACATGCATCCAGTGTTGCCATCTGTTTTCAAGGGAAAGTAGCTAATACATGCATAACAAAGTCACTAAAAGTCATAAGATGATGTCATAGACTAATTTGC
>JAKKZK010027357.1:0-20170 GCA_037577455.1 Pangasius macronema | reverse complement strand
AGCTCCATGTCCAACATTCTCCTCCCAATATACTCACTCTCCCTCCTCTGAACATGTCCAAACCATCTTAATCTGGCACACCAAATTTTTATACAACATTCCAAAACGTCCAGCATTCAGGGAACGATTGCGCCTTCTTTTGGAGGCGGGGCTTAGGGGACGGAAAGATACCAAATCACACAAGTTAAAAAAAGAGTTTCAGTTGTTCAAGATGTTGTTTCATCATGTTACAATTCTGAAGATTTTTTCATGTTGTAGATTGCGGTTCCTCACTGTATCATTCGACTAATGTGTGCACATACTTGTTAGTCACATTAGAGCAAAAGTTTGTGTAAAATCACCAACTCTGGAAGCCAAACAAGTTAAAAAATTGTATAAATTAGATGTTTTTTTGTTAACGATTCCTTTATATATATATTCCATAAATGTGCCAGCTTCAATGGAGCAGTGTATACATGAGCACAAATGGAGATTGATTGAAAATCTGTCATAATTAACCCTTTTAGACGAAGGTTAATTGATGATTATTAACCCTGTAGATGCCGAGATGACGTCTGGATCTGCCGCAGTTCCATATTTTCGTTTTTAACACACGCCGTCCTCAGCCGTCAATGGCACAGACCGAATGAACTACTTTTGACTCCGATGCTTAGAGATCTATTGACCCATTGGTGAACACCCTTTTTTTTTGTGTGTAAAATCAGGATGTATCGGGATGTATTCTGAAGTTCCAGGAAATCTTGCGCTTTCTCTCCACTTTCATTAATTCACTTGCCGTGATCAAATATAGACTAAAAGTGGGCTGTGCGCCTCTGCCCCATTTCTCCTTAACCTGCTTTTACGTCCTCGTGTACCCAGAGACAAAATGCAGTTCCACACACACACACACACACACACACACACACACACACACATGGAGACACAGTGTGTGTGATGTCCTTCTCAAGGACATATCCAGAGGCAAATGAACCTCAGACTCGGAAGCGAGCTCTGAACAGCTTCACACACTCCAGCGTATTGCAGTTTTCCATTCAAAGCCACTCAGAACGAACGTTTCAGGATATAATGAAATTCCATTTTACTACAACTGGTAGAGTTTTTTTTCATTTACGTGACTTGAATAAATAATGGCTTTATTTTTGGACAAGTTCCCTTTGTTGGACTCGCTGAATGCCATCATTTATTATATGTAGGGCTGGAGATATAGAAGTGGTGAGGATAATAACTACACATGAAAAAAAAAAGAAAAAAGGATCAGATAGGATAGAAAGCTCATTTGCATATAGCAACCTCCTGGGAAATACTACAAAGCCAGTACTGTAATAACAGTTCATGAACAATATAAACAGCCTTGTTTCATAAGTCAGGTCGCTGTTTCTCTGATCATTAGCTGGACTCTTGTATTTCTGTATTTCACATGAAATGTATGTATATAGTTTATAGGGACTTGTGTAATGGACACTTGACGCATATACGTGTTCTACATCATAAATAAATATAAATATACCTGGATTACAACAAATTACTGTGGTGTAAGAGGAATAAAACACTTCAGGACGTGCTGTCACACCACCATGTTGTGTAAAAAAACCAAAAAAACCAAATGATATATAATTTATTTTAAAAAGTCTGCACTGATCTGCACTCACAGAATTGGTCTAACTACACCAGCACTCATGTATTGCAGCTTTGGACCTGCTGTAGCCATCTGATGTGTATCAACTCACAGCTATTGCGATGCATGACTCATCTCATCACACTGCGCTTTATTTACCTCCTGGAAAAGACTCCGCAGCTGGACGGAAACATGACACTGCGGCTTGGCTGACATGCAGCCATCTTAGGGCTTTGGCATGGCCTCGTCAGCCGAGCTGAAACAGCTTAACGCGGCCATATCTGTTTGCAGGGCTTTAACAACGCCTGCCACTCGGGCTAGCTGAAACTGGCCAGGCCATGCTAACACGGCTAATCACACGCACAGCAGCATGCAGGGTTAATAGGTCAAAGTGGGGACGGACACTTGCCTCTTGCTCGGCTTATTCAGGCTCGTTCTCGCTTTGCTTTGCTTTGTTATGATCCTGTCTGCTGTGAACGCTGGACTGTGTAGGAGGGGAACGAGGGACTGAGAGAAAGACAGAGAGAGAGAGAGAGAGGGATAGAAAGCGAGAGAGTGCTGGCAGTCACCTCGTCCCCTCCCATGCCCTCTGCATGGCTGGTGTGTGTTAAAATAAATCGGTGCCTCCCCTTTACACACACCAGACATTACCTTATACAAGACTCACTAGGGAGCAGACCACCTCTCTCTCTCTCTCTCTCTCGCTCTCTCCCTCTCTCTATCTCTCCATTCCCCTCTGACCCCAAATCTCACAACTCCACACGTTCCCTTCATCTGACACTCTCTTGCTCTGTCTTGTGGAAACACGAACTCACATGACTCGACAGATCCGGAGGACTGCACGGGGATACGGCTCGCCTCCATCCTTCCCAGACAGAAAAAGAGAGACAAACATAAAGAGAAAGACAGATAGAGAGAAAGAGACGGAGAAGTAGAGGGACCTCTGGAGCACTGGCTCAGTGTTAGCTCGAATTACGCGCCTGTCAGGTCTGATGGATTTGGCTGAGAATAAAAGAAAATAAAAGAAAGCAGGCATCCACGATGGCTCGATAAACCAGGGACCCCTAACACAGGGTTCGCTCTGCACCCCACAGTCACACAGGGACCCCTCTGCACCTCGCCTTTTGTTTTCCCACCCGTTCAAATGCTGAGCACGGATCAGTGACATTCCAGAAACGAATTCCTCCATTTTCCCAACGGGACGAGCACGACGAGTGAAAGAGCGAAGGAAAAACAGGAGTGAATAAATGAGCAAGCGGAGGCCAAGATCTGAGTGGGAATCCCTTGTCTTTCTCTCGACTTCCTCCCTCTCGTGTTTCACACACACCTCGCCAGCCAATTCATACAGGACGGATCACATCACGACACATTAGTGATTGTAGTGGGAAGATCCCGGGTAGAAGGGTAGAAGCTTGGAGTCACAGTAATCAAGGCACTGTGCTTGGTTATGGTTGGTGTTGGGGTTGCACTACTACCAATTTTTACTAGTCGACCAGTAATTCAAAAAAGTACTGGACCAGTTGTCTTTATCCGTAGTTAAAAGCAAAAAGTATCACAGGCCAGAACCACACTGCAAATTAAACTTCTAACTTCAATGCTTTTTTAGGCTACACTGTTATTGTAAATAAATGATGGATGGAGGACGCAACGTCTAACGGCAGCGTCTGGGAGGTTTTCCCGCCATGTTCAACTCCAAAAAACTTGACTGGAATGGCGTCTTCAGGATGCCACGCACCACCGAAAATGGTAAAACCACCGAAAATGGGGTCTCGCAGAGCCTTGTGTACACTAAATCTCACGAAGTCTTGTGGGGTTGACTGTAGAATTGGCATTATCAGATTAACACAATACATTTAGCCTGCTTTCTTTCATCGTCTGCTTCACAGAGGCGACTAGGGAATGTAACAATCGACTAGCCTAAGCAACCCCTACTGTGTGTGTCTACAGCTCCGGTTTTAAAATGCAATCGAGTGCACGCAGTGATGATGATGCCTCATTCTTGCACTACGTATCTCCCTTAAATATTTCCTCGCTGTTTTCCAGATGTGCAGCCAGCTTCTCCGAGTTGTATACTCACATTCCACCAGCCCATCTGGCCCCAGTCTGGCGCTAGAGCTACAGCTGTGTCGGAAACACCAACCAGCCTGGGCTACAGACATGGACTGGTTACACGGAAGGAGGGATTTTCTAACCTTAAAAGATCCACTTCCTGCCTCAAGATCACATTTCAAGTGTGACATATGGAAGTGGAATCAGCTCAAAAGGGACACATCCAGCCTGAACCACTTCTTGCATATTCTTTATTTTCTGACATGCGATCTTCAACCTTGTCCAAGATTTATTTCGTAATGAAATCCCAAATGGACTTTGTATGTTTTTAGTTTTCGTTCAGCAACAGCGCCCTAAAGTAGCCGTTCAACTGCCCATCACAGGATTGAACCCTTGCCTCATCTCCACCTAAAGTGAGTGATGTGGCAGCACTTTAGTCTTTGCATCTGTCCATCTCTCTCAAACAAATCAGCTTCCCAAGGTTGAACTTTCACGCTAATCCCACCATCGCGCTGTCTTCTCGTGGATCAATAACTAGCTGAGCCGATTCTCTGCCGCAGCAGAGCAGCACGACTGCGAACGTCCTACAAGAACAATGAGAATACAGCAGTACCCAACAAATTAGCACCAGAATCACTAAACACTAGCGCAATAGTGATATAACACATTTGCGTATTTTACTGGCCATTTTGCGATTTAATTGCTTGAACCGATGGGATAAAGGCAGCTCAGTGATATTTTTATTTAATTGAAATGAATACAATTTGTGCTAGATATTGACACGTCATCGTAGTATGGTGCTTGTAAATGACAGCTATATAAACCCTAGACAAACATTTATAAAGGTTTATGGAGATGGTTTGTGCTGCGTAGTGAACAGAGGATAGATCTCGGAGCCGGGAAAAACGAGGAGGTTACCCGAGAGCGTCCTGAAATATCCTCCGCTCTCACCTGACAAAAGACCAAAACGGCAGGAGGCGATACATGATACAGCAGGGTCAAAAATAGACACCTCTCTCTCTCTCTCTCTCTCTCTCTCTCTCTCTCTCTCTCTCTCTTTCTTGGCAGATGCAGCTGTTTTTTTTATAACCTACGATACGCGAGCTCCTGTTACGGCCCGCGAGGTCGGCACGATGGTGAGTGGAACCAAAACACACCCAGAGCTGAAGATGTGTCATGTCCTTCTCTGTTCTCACAGAGCAGACACTGAACAAATGCAGAGCTCTAAAATCACAAAGTGACTCGTCATGTTACACACTCGGTTGTAAAATATTACTGTCTGCACTCGGGGACGGTAGCTGGATGATGTACTACATTCGAACCGTTTCCACGTAGACGGATATTGCAGGTACTTTATCACTGCATTGTTGCCTCCAGTCCAATCGGAAAAGGGTCATGAAATCAAAACCTCCAAGATGGAGGAATTTAAAAAGTCACGTTTTCACAGCGTTTTCGAAAACGCTGATGTCACACAGTGAACCTGCGTAAGCCGCGTGCTCATGTTATGAGTGTGTGTTGACCGGATTGCTAATTTGTGGTGTGTAATTTCTCATTTTTCCAAATGAATTTCACTTTGTTTTATCATCACACCCTTGAGCGAAAGAGACAGGATATGACGCGAGCTGCACCGCATCCGAATTCACCCACGAATCCTTGCGTTTGTCACGTCTCGCTGTAGAACTTTTGACTACGTCGCTGTTTTTCCGCATTCTGGCTTCTCGGCTGCTCAATACACAGCTTTCAGCGTTCTTCCTGAGGAGTTTGACAGGACATACAATCTCTAATGATTGGGTTGACACACTTGAATCGTTTTCGCTGAGGTATTTTCGAAACTGCTCATGTGGACCGACGACGTTTTGAAAACTATCTGTGTGGACGTGGCCTCGGCCTGGTGTTCTATTTCAGCGGGATATAATGTGATGAAACACACATCCGTGTTCCTCTTTGTCTCTTTATAAGCCTCTAAGCTTTTGAAGAGTTCCGAGTGTGCAACACTACACGCTGTAATATTTTTGGTTGAATGCTCTTAAAACATTACATCACCTCGGACAGGGAAACCCTCAGGGCGCGAGGAATCCTTACTGGTGAACTTTCTTGGATCAATGGTATCCAAGCGGGAAGAATGGAGCAAAGAGGCCTTGAATGGGCCTCATTGTGTTTGTGAGGCAGAAGCAGAAGTCTGGATTTGAAGCGCGGAGGTCTGAATCACACTCCGGAGGTGGTCTTAACGCGTTGTTCACATTCGAGGCCTTCTGAGTCACCGAGCTCGAACGCCCCACTGTTTTTGTGGGGGAAATGAGAACCAGGCTGACCCCGAGAGCTCTCCTTGCGCTCGCGGTGACTCTGAGTGTTCTCAGCCACGCCGTTACGCCGCACAAATCGTTTTTTTCCACTAGCTGCTCGATTTAACGCAAACCATCTGCAGTTCCAGCGTGAGCCACGCTCCGAAAATGGCATTCATCGACGATAACGAGTAAGCGCGGTATTCTCAAGGTTACGTGGCAAATCGAGGTTCTGAGGGAAACAAAAACAAAGCCAGCAAGTGACTCCGCTGCTTTTCTTGCCTTACAATCTGCTCATTCAAAGGCATTCCTGCAGCGTGATGGGGAGAAATTCGCCCACTCGGACTTATAAGTGCATGCAACATGCCGCACTACAACATCCACAATGACCTCTTTCATGAAATCGCCGCACACACACCCCCCCACACACACACGCACTCCAGGAGCATGCTGGGAGATAGACAGAAGGACAGCTCACACGCCGCATACTCGCAGCTCACACACATGCTGTGTCACTTCAGCTTTACAGAGTCACATGTTTTGCGTGACCCTGTGCATGTGGTACTACTTACAGCTCCGGTACCCAACCCAGGTGCACGTGTAAAACCTTGGGGAAAAAAAAAAAAAGTATGAAACAATTATGAAACAAAAGAATGAGATACGACCCTTCGCAGACACACTTTAAGTTCGGTAGACGTTTTTAGTAAACCTTTTTTGACGTATGGTTTCTACAAAAGAACAATTTGTACGCTATTGGTGATTAAATAATGAAAAAAAAACAAAAAAACCCCACAAATGTTCCATTAAATAAATAAATTTAAGGCAAGATACTACATGTGAGTAGGGTATTTATTAAAAAAAAAAAAAAAAAATAGATATCACAATGAATCTTTGTGAGCTGATGGCTGATATTCTTAAAAAAATTTTTTTTATTATTTTTAATACAAATTTTTTACGTTTAACAGAATTATTTCTTTGTATTTAAACGTGTTAATTATTCTGGTTTTTTAGATCGGAAAACTACAACAATGAATAAAAATATTTATTTATTTCACTGTGTTGATCTTTAGTAAAATCATTCTTTACTCTGTAATCAAAAAAAAATATAATCTTAATTAGTCTAAAATCTAACATTAATCCAACAATAATTGGCATTTTGGTTGGTAAATTCCACTGTAATACCCTTAAAGTATAAAGTATAGATCTTCTAGAAACTGAGATTTTTGGTCGTAAATATATTAAAAATATCTAAAAAATTTTGAAAAAAAAAAGAAGTGGTTTAATGTGTTTCAACTCTAGTTAGCGGACGTATAAAACTGACATGTATGACATAATAATAATGTGGGCGGAGCTTAAAGCTTTCATTACATTACAGTTGCTAAGTTTCAGATAAAGCAGCAATTCCAAGTGGACAAAAACACACACCGAGGAATTAAGTACATTAGTATAAGCCCAGATTTGTCTCACAGCTGATATTACACAATGTTGGTGTAAATCTAGTTACCATTCACACCCATTCGAGTGAAGTGTAGATGAATAAAGAATGAAGATCACATAAATTGAAAGATCTGCAAATTGGTTTTTATAATTGCAATTTGTCCACCTCGAAAACCTGCTTCTTGTTCTACTAACAGCAACTAATACGGATTATATTTCATAATTATACTTATCAGTAAATTCAGTCAGAAATTAGTGTTTCTTACAGTAGTAGGGAAGATAGAGTGTGTTAAAAGAAAATCTACAGTCATGACAGTCGTCGATTTTTAGAGAAATCTTACAAACAGTGAAGTAAAACTAATTTTACTTAATGGACAAAGAAACTATGCACAATTTTGTTAAACAGTTAATTAAACACGCTAATTAAAGGCCAGACAGAATGGACAGCATCATGGCTTTGTCTTAACCCTTTACTGCACATTGTTGCCATACGGCAACAATTTACAAACTACCCCCCTAATTAAAAAAAAAATTAAAACAAATATATTTTTATTTCTTGAACTAATTCAAGTAATAAAAATCCATAAAAAATAAACAAAATAATTCATGCAGTAGAGGGTTAAGCGTTTCTAAAGCTATTACAAGCAGATAAGGAACTTTACTTAAGGGATTGAAGAGGAAAAACAATATTCATAATGAAATTGAAGTCAGAATTTGGTGTGACGACAATTTGCTTAAAAAAAATAAAATAAAATTGTAGTCTCAGGTACAATGTGTGCAGGTTTATAAGGAAACGAGCTGTAAGTGTTGCAGAAGCAGCCGCAGTTCTTCTGGAGACTTCGACTGTCGACTCGCTTCTTATTTCTGCAGCGAAACCCAGCAGCCTTCATTCTGTTTTTTTTTATCTGAAAAGTGCTTTTATGTCATCTGCTGCTTTCTTTACTGACATACAGACATTTTACTGTAACATTTAATCTTGTGCTGGAAAACTAATGCTTGGAAATCTAAAATGTTTTAGTACTGAATCAATAATGTAGAAATCAGAAAATAAAAATCTATAAAAAAAAACCAAAAAAAAGGGTGCCTAGACTTTTGCACAGTTCTGTATGTACTGTACATAGATGTGTATGTACAGGGTCCAAAAGTCCCCTTTTTTTTCATTTAAACCCAGAAATAAACAGAAGGGTTTAAAATGTTAAAATATTTAAAACAACGAAAGCAAATGTTCAATATCTTGGATATTTATTCAGGATTCCGCATTATGACCAGGTCCCTATTCAAACGCTATTGAATGCTATTGAGCATATTAACTGCTTTGTACAGAAGGTCAGATCTTCCTCATGTCTAATCTCTTCTACTGAAGCGTGTGTTCAGACGACGCTCGTCTAAAACGGATCAAAAGGTTTTGCACAAACGTGTGGAATCCGTATCAGCTCGAGTGAACAGTCATTATAGCAAAATTTAAAAAAAAGGGGGCATAATGAATACTAAGAAACTCTGAAATTCATGTAAACATTTCAAGATTCTACTTGTGACGAAGTGCTATAACACAAGCCTACGTCAACAAAGTATCTGTGTCTGATGTCTTATGTCAAGTTGACACAGAACTCGACAGACGCGTAAAGAAGCCTTTATGTCAGCTGACAGCTGTTGGAATAAGCTTTCTACATGTTTATGGAAGTTTATGTCAGTTGTCATTAGGGGTTATTAACGTAAAAGTAAAATGCTAAAGATTTCTCAGAAGCTTTAGTGTTGAAAATAGCGTGGTAATTGTGTTAATTGTGTTAAAACATACCACAGCGGTGTATAGTTTCTGCCTTGTCGCGTCTTTAGTCAGACTAAGTGGTCTGACCCGCCTTTACACTCGAAGGAAGCGTTTGCTTTCAAGTGGAGTAACTTTTCACGGCGCGCCATTAAACTTGCACGTTACGGGCCGACGGTGAAAGAGGAGCTCGGAGCGGCTGAGGTTTAAGGCCAAGGCTACCGATCCGGATCTTTCCTGCATTTACATTTAGTCACGTAGCGGACGCTTTCATCCGAGCCGACGTACAAAGGGGTCCGAATTCAATCCAAGCAAAAAAGCATGAACGGTTGAAGATTAAGGGTCCGACAGTGGCTTTGTAGCAGTGCTAAGATTTCAATCCTAGCATAGACGCTTAACTGCTAAACTGTTGCTAAGCTGCTAGCATGATAATGAGCTAGCAACAAGACTGGCACTGATACTGATGGACAGCAAGGGAATTATGTTACAAATGAATTTGGTAAAAATCTGGCATGGAAATAATAGATAAAACTTGGCGTTGAGTTTCATACTCATCCTACTTAGCTTCACTTCAAACACTTAAACACTTCGCAACAACGATCTTTAACATGCTGCTGTTAATCAAATACAAATAACCGATAATGTCTTTTAAATGGATATAAGTACATATATGATTGAGAGGTACACTATTAGTTTCTTCCTAGACAAAGAAAGACAACTTTCATTAGCATGAATGTGAACAATGCTGTGTTTATTGCACTCATTCGTTCATCCTTAGTAACCGCCTGGTCAGGGTCGCGGTGGTTTGGTAATAAGCTAATTTCACAATTAGGCAAAGGTTTGTTCAAGTTTTGGGAAATACATCCAAGGAAATTTGTTAGAAAATGTCACACACAGGCACAAACAAACAAACTTCCCCTTCCCTGCAAACAAACAAACAAACAAACAAACAAACAAACAAACAAATAAAACCCTTATCCTTGGTGCCTCAGTGATTCAGTCCACCACAGCTGGTCTTTGTGGTCCTGTAACAGCCCGCTAATCAAGACGGGATATGAGGCCTGACTTTATACGCGCACACACACACACACACACACACACACACACACACACACACACACACACACTGTATGTGAGACTGCGTGCTCTGGGATTTCACACAGATCAAATCCCTTTACTTAAGAACACTGGGAAAATGTCGTAAATCTTTGCATAATCAGCTTCACGTGAGCGTATCACGTGAGCGTTTCACGGTTTGTTTATACAAATAAATATAACCCTAAATTATTTGGGTTATATGGAATATAAACCATATCATTTTATATGGAACATAAACCATTTGTATTCCATACAAACCAAACATCATTTATACATCATTATACATCACTTGACGTGAAGTACGTGCCGTGAAATTGCGCTGTATGCTAATCACGCTATAAATTCATCAACCTGTCCCGCTACTTTGTTCCGTTGTGTAGTTCAGTTACCCCAGAGGTTAATATTTATTTGGATGGTTGATATTGTAGCACCTGCAGAGGAAGTCGTGAAAAGGAAGCCTTATTTCCTGTGAAAAAACGTCTTTTGTATATATTTATTGTGCAAAAAATTCGCACTGCACATACCAGCCTCAGAACGTGACACGCCTTTGGCCCGAGCCGGGATTCTGTGCGCGATGGAGATCTGTTCGCGATAGCTCGGCTCCAGGTCTTTGTTCTCGGCTTTCTGCACGCCGCTCGTGGCACAAGGTTACACGGCTCCCGTTAAAGATTTACCCGTGGCTGGCAGAAGTGATGCTGTTCAGCTTAATCTGATCTGCCTTTTAGTGTTTATTTCAGCCTACCTGCTGCGGAAGGAGCCGCTGAAGTCGAGGGCCTGAGCCCCGAGAAGACAAAGGCCGCGTTTCTCAGGTGTCTCAGCATCTCTAATAAACACGCGTGAAATGAAAGCCAAAGCTTTATCGGACATTCGACATTAGTTAGTTTGATTTCTAAATGAAAAAGATTATGTATTTAAAGCAAAAGTAAAAATCTGTTTGACAAGTTCATTTCAAAGTTCAAGCAAATTCATATTTATATTATTTCGTTATTTTAGATTCATCGCATTCCTTATCCTGTTAAACGTACAGAACTCGTCCCAATTAATCTCTGCTACTAATATGTATGTAATTGTTTCATTGCCAGTGAAACAAGCAACTATCCGGACAGTTCTGGAAAGAAACAAAGCATCGTTTTGCTGCAAATCGATAAAAGTACACTGGGGATAATAAGTGAAATAAGTGTAACTCACAGAACTGACAGAAGTTCGCTCCGCCGAGTTGCTGCTCTGTACAGCGCTCACGCTCACCACTCCAGCAACACTAACACGTGTGGAGATGCGCCTCAGTGTGTGTATGTGTGTATGTGTGTGTGTGTGTGACTCATTCTAAACTCAGAGTGCGCTCCAGCTCATGACTGGCAGCTACCTGGTGTGACTGGGTTCTCATTCCATCAGTGATAAATCTTAATCATATTTCCTGTTATGGTAATCAAACACATCGAGGCTCACGGTGGAATCGATATGATCGTGTCAATCGCGTTTCATGGATGAATGTCGATGAATTCCAGAGCAGAATTGAGAAATAACATGACATAAGTGCTGATTGTTAGGTGAGTACTGTTAGTCAGGTCACACTACAGATACTGCTGATTTGAATAATTGAATAATAAATGGATAATCGTTGATATTGTGAAGATTGCTCTGAGGAAGGAGTCTCCAGTGTCAGCGGTTTTTAACTGACAGGCACGGGAAGTTTCTCGGGAACGTGCCGATCTTTCTGTATTATTAAAATATTTTCTAGACTAAAGTAACTATAAACACATAACAAGTACAAAGTGTCATTGCTGCGAATTGCAGTAGAAGAGTAGAATTGACAATTGAGGACAATTGAGAATTGATTGACAATTTACACAAGTAATTGAGGTGTTCAGTTAGCTTTGAGTGTTGATTTAACACTGAAGTCGACTTTAAATTCAATCCTGCAGATCAATTAAATAATTTGGGAATTTTAAAAGGTGTATTAAAATATTAAGTATTCCCATTCAATTGTTAGATACGTTTAGAAGACACCCGTACACAGTATTACACATGGATAATTTGACTTAAGGAACCAAACCCACACACACACACACACACACACACACACACACACACACACACACAATCATGCAGAGGTTATCGTTCGTGCCCTGCTAGATGAGCACTATTTGCCTTGGGAAAACAGAGGTGGAAAGGGTTGCCATATAGAGAAACCTTCAGTGTCTGAGTGTGTGCATAAATATTAGTTAACAAATAAACCCTGTGTGATATCAATGACCTTTATGCAGTGGCAAAAATCAAACTGCCTATCATCAACCTGCACAAATCTCATCTTCCATTGAAACAGCTTCGAAATGTCATATAGCTGAACATATGCTATGATTGTAATCTGGGTACTGAGACATGAAACATGAATCAATCCATCAGTGCCCATTGATCAGTTACTTAGTTTCCTTTTTCCAATAATAGTTTCCCTTTTTCCAATTTTATCCGGTTTATTTAATTCGATAATTTCAGAGTCGTAGTTCCATCTCATTTGTGTATACATTTCCAAGCACAATATATATCTACAAGATTAACTATCTAGTAAAAATACAATTAATGTTTTTATATACAGACCTAAGTTTACTATCTAGTAAATTTACTATTAAGGTTACCATCAAAATTACTATTCACAACATCAACTATCTAGTAAGGTTACTATTAAAGTTACTATTTACAAAGCTGGCTATCCAGAAAGCTTACAACCAAGGATAATATTTAGAAAAGCTAATTATCTAGTAAGTTTACTAATAAGGTTACTATTAAAGTTAATATTTACAAAACTAACTATATATTAACAGTTACTTTTAAGATTATTGTTTACAAAGCTAACTATATAGTAAGGTTAAAATTAAGGTCGCTATTAAGGTTACTATTTAGAAACGTTAACTGTCTAGCAGGGTTAATATTAAGGATACTATTGACAAAACTATCTATCTATTAAGTTTACTATTAAAGTTACTATTAAAGCTATTATTTACGAAGTTAACAATCTAGTAAGGATACTATTAAAGCTATTATTTACGAAGTTAACAATCTAGTAAGGATACTATTAAAGCTATACTATTAAAGCTATTACTTACGAAGTTAAGGATCTAGTAAGGTTACTATTAAAGCGATTATTTACGAAGTTAACGATCTAGTAAGGTTACTATTAAAGCGATTATTTACAAAGTTAACAATCAAGTAAGGATACTATTAAAGCGATTATTTACGAAGTTAATGATCTAGTAAGGTTACTATTAAAGCGATTATTTACAAAGTTAACAATCAAGTAAGGATACTATTAAAGCGATTATTTNTGTTATTATTATCCTAGATACTTAGTTTCGCTGCTTTTATTTCTTTGATTCCTCGACTGACTTTCTGAAAGGATGGTTAGCGTTAGAGCTAATCTACAGGATAGATTACAAGCAGATGCTATCACTATGATAGTCTAGACAGGTTTAGACAGTAAATAAACACCTTTCCACATCCCTACACACACACACACACACACACACACACACACACACACACACACACACACACGGCAAAGCAACATTCCATACTAGCCTGTGACAGAGAATTCACAGAGATCATGTTCAATGCTTTACATTCCTCAAGACAGAAAAGCCTTTCCTTCAACCTCACAACTTTTTTCATTCGTATTTGTTGTTGTTTTTTTCCCACCAATGAATCATTTACGGAGAAAAAAAAAAAGATAAAAGATGCAACTAATGAGCACAAACCACAGTTGTCTGGTCGTGTTGGCAGGCAAATGAAAACAGGATGCTGTAAGCTTTAAGAATCCTCTTCTCTTTGTTTGCTTTGTTAAGCCTCATTGTAAATTCAAACATGGACACACACACACACACACACACACACACACACACACGGAGTGCTGTGATTCAGCCCGACACTACAAAGTTGATTGTTTTCCTATAACTGCATGTCCCGGAGTGTTTTATTCCCCTCATACTGTACATAATATAAATGTCCATCAATTTGCCGACGATTTTGTACGGATTAAAGCTGCACTTTTTTTTATCCATTTAGAGTTACTCTTAATGTTTAATGTGAACCAAATTAGTTCAGAAAACTTCACCATATCAATGACATATCAACTATTTTTGATTAGATTATGTGGAGCAAGTCTTCCTGAAGGAGCTGTTACTCTAGAAACAATAACGTATTCGAACAATTGATGCGAACTGATGGATGATTTGCCTCAGAGACGTAAGATAACGTTACCTCATGCTAACGTTACCTCATTATAACTCGTCAGAGTTTTTCAACACAGTGTAGAATATCAGGATCAGTAAAGTAAGTGCACTTTTTAAAAAAAAACACACACAATTATGCTACAATAATAATTCAGAGTGATAGTTAGGCGTTATTATGTCTTCACTTGTGCTTGTTAAATATCATAATATAGTTTATAACTGAAAATCGGTACGTGTCTAATATGTGTACGACGTATATATGCAAGGTCTAGACGACACACACACACACACACACACACACACATTTCCACCTTATACCAATCCACTCCTACAGTTATATCCTGCAGCTATAATATGAGCATCAGTGTATACACTCTATACTGTATATAGAATATCAGCTCCATGAGATCAGCTCGTGAAGCATGCATCTCATACACGTCAATATATCATCAAATGTCAGGCAGATTTGTGTATTATAGGCAATAAATATATATCGGTAAGAGCACAAAAAAAACAGACTCCGTGCACAACACCAGCGATAGCAAACGCACATGTGCAAACCTGGAACGCAGCCATGTAACTTACTGTAGTCAATCAGGAAGTGGTCATGAAGCTCCACGCCCACCTCTCACCCCTCCACCCCGCTCCCCAACCCCGTGCCACCTGCGCAAGTCCCACAGGATGCACACACACACACACACACACACACACACGTACGCACACACTGCACAATCATCAACCCACCCACATTCAAACAAACACACAACCGCCCCGCAGACACACACACCTACACCTCCAGCTGCAAGAGTAAAACCGCATATGGTGCTTGTTTTTGTTCATCGCCTCAGAAATCACTAGTTTACCCAACGCTGAGGAAACCGTCAGCGCATTCTTCTTCAGTCTCCAGCTAAAAAAAAAACTCTTTATGTCAAGTTTATGAAGTAACACAGCAACCCTTTTGAGTCTTTTCATTTCATAACGTTCGTAGGGCTACATAAATAATACGTTCATGAATGTTTATCGCAGTAGATGAATATATATCGTTATATATCATATACAGTTCTGCGATCTGGTGGCAAGTTGTGTTGTGTTAAGTTATGAAAGTTATAACACTTGGAATAAGCCTTTATAAATGTTCGTCATTTTTTTGCGTCATTCAGTTGTCATAAAGAGCTCAAGTGACGTAAGTGATGATTAAAAGACATCAGAAACAAAGACACTTTAAAATTTACATTCAGACAAAATACACATAATTCTGTCATTACAGTGTCATAACACTCTCATAAGTCTTCGTAGAACTAGAAGCCCACTTGATTTAAAGGTCAGAAAATACACGCGGTTTTGCTCGGTTTTTCCTATTAACCTCAAGTTCTGTCACGTCAATACTGTTGTGCGTCTCTGACATACCAGAAGTACAGTAATCCACAAAGACAGTCATAAGGCAGTTCAGGAAGCGTCATAACACAACCATTACCTCAACAAGACAGATTCGGGTTGTGTTATGATGCTTTCTGAGCTGTCAGTGGCCAACTTTGTGACTCATGCATCGTGTCAATTTGACATCAATATTGACGAAAGCAGTCTTATTTGGAATAAGCCTTTGTAAATGTTTATGTAGGCTTATGTCACTCGTGTAGGTGTCAAGTAGTCCTATGAACACTACCTTTAAGTGAGGCGTTACTAGTAAGACTGACACATTCAAAGACAAATAGAGATGACAAGGGGAATTTTAAGTCTCTGATTTTTGCATGAGACTGATTAACCATGCAAGGTGACATAACACATAACACATAACACGAGTGTAGTGACTTAAGGTGGTGTTATGACACTTTGTGTTGCGACGTCATGACAACATATTGGTAATGATGTATCATATCAAAAATCCAAACAATCAAAACCAAACTCATGATAATTGAAGGTCAGAGTCAATGTGCGTAAATTTGTCAATGCAGTGTCGTGGCATGTTCATAAGCATTCATAAGCATATGCATAAGCAGAATTGAGAAACTTTGTCATGCAACTTTCTCTTTACAGTGCATGACAGGCTTTAGGAATAACAGATATTTCAGATGTCAATCATACGTCAGCCTGGAAAGTGTCATAACACAACCTTATGTCAGTTTTCATATCAGTGTTATTACCACTATGTGGCAAGTCTGAGAAGCATCTTTAGCAGGTGTTCACTTTTTTTTGCTCATGTTATGCCACGTCATTACTACTATGTGACTGACTTTCTAGGTCTGGTTAAGTCAGCCATAAGTCAGCTCAGAAAGTGCTAGAACAAAATGAATTCAGGTGTTCAGCTTTTATAAATGTTTATGAACGTTTATGTCAGTTCTCGTAAAAAAGCTTATGTGGGTCTCGTGTATCCCTACGAACATTCATAACAGAGACAACATAATGTGCTCCATGATAACTGACATACAGTACACCTGCATAAGTCTCTATAATATCTATAATAATAATAATAATCTATGTCAATAATTATTAGCAATAACACAAATAATCTTTTAAACAAATAAGCTACTCTTATTCATACACACACACACACACACACACACACACACACACACACACAGGGTGAGCGGGAATGTTCGTTTTAGTAGCTCATTAAACATTTCTCACATCAGGAATCTCTTTCTGTTACCACATCTCTTTCCATCCATCCATCCCTCCCTCCCTCCCCTTTTCCCTCCGTCCGCTCCGCCTCCCCACAACCCCCACAACCCCCACAACCCCCACCCCCGCCCTTCTCCTGCTCCGTCTCTCTGAAGCTATGATCTCATCCTCTTCCCAGGAATCCGCTGATTGTTTTAAATACCTTCCACTCTGGCGCTGGACTGGACTGGAGTGACTGTGCAGCTCATTCCCAAGCGCCTCAGGAATGAACGAGGGGGGAGAGGAGGAGGAGGGGAAAAGGAATGAGAAAAGGAGGGAACGGGAAAACAACCTTCGGCAGGGAGAGTCGCCTCGGCGTTGATCGCGATCCGGTTCGCTCGGGCTTGTTCTGAATTAGCCGGGCGCTTTAATCCGGGCCGGAGAGAAAGGAAAAGACAGATCAAGGGGGGGAAAAAAAAACAATCTGCACATTCAAGCCAAGTTATTGTTGGCTGCAGGCCAGAGAATCCGATGATGAAACGAGTCACCAAGGTACATGAACCGGTGGAATTTTTGTTCCAGTCTTTCCCAGATCGTATTTAACCCTCCTCGTATTCTGCTTTCTTAAAGATCTACAAGATCTCAATTATCAGCAATACACAATATGTATCGAAACAGACACACAAAGTCATATTACATTCATCTGCTGCTACGTTTTCACGTTTTTCCTTTTGTTTTTTTTTTTTTGGTTCATTTCAAAATGGCCTGAACATGTTTGCAGACGGAAAAACGAAATAAGGAAACATATTTTCGAAGTCGTCAAACATCCACACGTGCCTGATGATGTCATAAAAAATCTTAAGACGTTTCGACCTGGCAAAAGTCGAAGAATTTTTAAGAATTTTTTTAAAAATTTGCTTTCAGCGTTCGATTTCGTTTTCATTATTAGTAAACGTTTTAAATGGATGAATCTGACTCAAAGCGAGCATCAGAGTTAAGTGAAAGTGGGGTTTGGGTGGAGATGGAGATCGAATGCATATTTGTGGTATGTTCGACCGGATAAACCTCAACAGAGGGTGAAAGTATGATTCATTCAGAGCAAGAAAACAAAAAGCTTGTCTAAATTCCCCAAGAGCTGTCCGAAAAAAAAAGCGTTCCGTAATTAACACCGGGAAAACCCTCGCATCACGGATTTACTGGCTCGTTATCACTTGGGACTCTGTTAAGCAGGATTTTTTACTGATTTTATTTTCTCCTGAACATGCACTACACTCTGTTTATTTCCTGTCTCTCTCTGTGTGTGTGTGTGTGTGTGTGTGTGAGCGCTTCAGTGCCCTGTGCAGTGCAGTGTGTACGTTATATTTAGAGGGAACCCAGTATTACAGAGCCAAGCTGCATATGAGTCATTTGTGCCAACACGGACCAGTGACACCACTGCTTCCCCCAAAGATTTCCTCAGAAACTGTGTGTGTGTGTGTGTGTGTGTGTGCATTTGCATGGGTGTATTTGTGCATCTGTTTACGTCTGTTTGTTTACGTGGAGTCAGTGATACATAGTATGAAGGATGGGTGTGAGAAAGGAAAACTGACCGTGCGTGCGTGCGTGTGTGTCTGTGTGTCTGGGATAGCCCCAGGCTATGTCTGGCCCATATTTAGTCCTTACTGTCTCTGCTGTGAGTGTCTGTGTCTACTTAGCTCAGCTTGTGTGTGCTCCTCGGAGTGAGCAGAACTGATACCGAGGCCGTACGGTACACAGTCTGACCTAGAGTAATAGTAGAGTACGCCCAGGAGTACTGTAGACTAATAAAAAGTACAGTACAATACACTAGTATAGTACGCTGTATAGTAATCCACAGTATACAGCAGTACAGCACTGTACTGTACACTGCGCTGAAGTACACTACACTACTAAAGGACTGTACACTCCGGTGAAGTACACTACACTACTCACCGTATAGTCCAGCATACCATAGTTCAGCACAGTACACATCAGGGACCTATACTACCCTACTCCATATGTGAAGTGAAGTACACTAGATTACAGCACAGTGTAGTATTGCATACTATAATACAGTAAACACATTAACACTTAAGGACACTTCGGTGAAGTACACTACACTATGGCACAGTGTAGTATTGCATACTATAATACAGTTAACACATATTAACACTTAAGGACACTTCAGTGAAGTACACTACACTACTCACCGTATAGTCCAGCATACCATAGTTCAGACCTATACTACCCTATTGCTCCATATGTGAAGTGAAGTACACTAGATTACAGCACAGTGTAGTATTGCATACTATAATACAGTTAACACATATTAACACTTAAGGACACTTCGGTGAAGTACACTACACTACGGCACAGTGTAGTATTGCATACTATAATACAGTTAACACATATTAACACTTAAGGGCACTTCAGTGAAGTACACTACACTACTGCACAGTGTAGTATTGCATACTATAATACAGTAAACACATTAACACTTAAGGACACTTCAGTGAAGTACACTAGACTACGGCACAGTGTAGTATTGCATACTATAATACAGTTAACACATATTAACACTTAAGGACACTTCGGTGAAGTACACTACACTACGGCACAGTGTAGTACTGCATACTATAATACAGTTAACACACATTAACACTTAAGGACACTTCGGTGAAGTACACTAGACTACGGCACAGTGTAGTATTGCATACTATAACAAACACAACACTACAAAGTGTACACTACAGTATCCCAAC
This sequence comes from Pangasius macronema, assembly GCA_037577455.1. Classification (NCBI taxonomy): domain Eukaryota; kingdom Metazoa; phylum Chordata; class Actinopteri; order Siluriformes; family Pangasiidae; genus Pangasius; species Pangasius macronema. The sequence goes on along the minus strand of JAKKZK010027357.1, from coordinate 347 downwards.
ACACACTACATCACACTCTAGTAACCTGTAGTGTTCTAGTAACGTAATTCTACCAGGTATGAAATGACTAGTCAACAAAATGGCTGACCACATGTCTCCTGTTTAACCATGATTCAATTAAAACGCTACACAAACACTACGTTAAGCATACGCACACGAAAAGGGAGAAAGAGGGTAAAATGTTGACTCGTGCTTTATTTTTTGTGAATCTGAGCTATTATTTAGCAGCACGGCAGGATCGGATATTTCTGCTTAGGACAGCTGTTCCACTGCAGTTCATTATTATAATTACCGGTACTTCACCTTACGCTTACGCCGCTAACTCTCATCAAAGCCTATACGCTTAT
>JAKKZK010027220.1:10000-21717 GCA_037577455.1 Pangasius macronema | reverse complement strand
ACTCACACACATTCACATACACCCACACACTCACACACACACACTCACACACATTCACATACACCCACACACTCACATTCACACACATTCATACACACACACACACACACACACACACACACATACACACACTCACACACATTCACATACACCCACACACTCACACACACACACTCACACACATTCACATACACCCACACACTCACATTCACACACATTCATACACACACACACACACACACACACACACACATACACACACTCACACACATTCACATACACCCACACACTCACACACACACACTCACACACATTCACATACACCCACACACTCACATTCACACACATTCATACACACACACACACACACACACACACACACATACACACACTCACACACATTCACATACACCCACACACTCACACACACACACTCACACACATTCACATACACCCACACACTCACACACACCCACACACTCACACACACTCACACATACATATACACATACATATACACACACCATACACACACACACTCAGCCGTAGTTGTAGGTGAAGTTGTAGCTGCTGGGCTCTTTGGGAATTGGGGGCGGAGCCTCAGGTATGCTAATGTTCTCCAGGTCCAGGAGGCGGAGCTTCATCTCCATGCTAATGAGCGTGTCGAGGTCACTGCGGGTCAAATCACTGCACATCTCCTTCCCCATTAACACACTGAGTCCATCCATCCATATACAGTACTGTACACACACACACACACACACACACACACACATTAACACGCATGAGTGTGATATAAACGTGTGTGATATGTTTCCTGGCTGGTGATCATCAGAAGCAATAAAATAAAATAATTAGAAAGAGACGAACCTCGTATTTACTCGGAGCCACAAAGTTCAGAGCTTCATCAGGATCATACAGAATGGAGAAGGCTAACTCCAAAACATCCTACACACACACACACACACACACACACACACACACACACACATACACACACACACACACATCATTAAATTGATAATGATCTATTTTACTTTTTATTTACTTTGCTCTCTTTTTATTTGACTTTTGGTTTATTAATAATTTTATAATAAGATTTAATAATTTTCTTTAAAACCTTCATAGATCTTATACAGGTTTATACATTTTGTGTGTGTGTGTGTGTGTGTATGTGTGTGTATACGTGTGTGTGTGTGTGTGTGTGTGTGTGTGTGTGTGTATGTATATGTGTGTGTACCTTGTTCTGTTTCAGTGCACTCTTCTCCTTCATGTGTGGACAGTCTTTTCCCGTCACCACTGATTTAAAATCACACACTGGAACTGAACAAGGAGAAAAAGTTGGTTTTAAAAAGCAGCATTTGACGGCAGATTCACTGATGAAATGAGTTTATCTCCTCCTCTAACTGCTGCAGCGTCTCTAAATGTTATTCACTTGTTGGGTTTATTTTGTGGTAAATGTTTGTGTTATTACTCAGATGCTAATTTAGCAAGTGCAGCTATGGGCTTTAAGTTTGCATTAGCATTGAGGTAATGCTAGTTACGTGGCTTGCAGTCAAAAATACTTTTATTCCAAAAATGCTTGTGAGATGTGAGTTTTTGCTTCTCTCACTTTTATCGGTGAGCATTTCGAAAGGCACTTCACCCTGCGGAGACTCGTCCAGATCTCCGTAATGTAGAACTTTATGGTTCAGAGATAAACGACAAAACCAAAACTTCTCTGAAAGACCAAAGAGGTAGAATTGATTTACTTAAAAATACTGATTAAATGGATAAAATAATTTGAAAATATGACTTATATAGTATATAATCTACAGCACTACTAATGCTGGAACGGTGACCTTGTCTGCGTCGGTGTGCGAGTTTCCTGAAGCAGCTCCCCTCACACAGCCGGTTCAGTCTCTGCTGTTTAATCAGCTCCAAAATCTCAGGCTGAATCCTCTCACGCAGCTCACTGTAACACACACACACACACACACACACACACACACACGCAGGTGTGAATTCCTGTAATTCACTAACATCTAAACCCAACTTTACCTTTAAGAATGAACAGGAAACAGTTTTTGTCTCCTTTACTGTTTTATATTTTTTGTATAAAGCAGTTTGTGATTGGTTTTATATTGTGTGTGTGTGTGTGTGTGTGTGTGTGTGAATAACAGTCTCACATGTACATCGGAGCAGAATGGAAATGGTTGTGGAGTGTAGTGGAGGTGTGGTTGTAGCGGGGGAGTGGTTGTAAAGGGTGTGGTTAGGGGTGTGGTTTATGGAGAGGGTGTGGTTATATAGGGGGTGTGGCTGTCGAGGGGCGTGGTTATGGAGTGTGTATGAGTGTCTCACATGATGGGTGCGGAGTGGAAGTCGTCCTGATTCACCCTCTCAGAGTGCCTCAGTCTCAGGATCTCTGAGTAACTCAAACTGTACAGCTTCACCTTCAGCTGATCCAGAGTCAGTGGCTTCATCGCTAACACACGCACAATCTGCTCCCGGACCACCTGCATCACCTGCACACACACACACACACACACACACACACACACACACACACACACACACACACACATCATTTATTTTTAGATACACATATTTATACACATATACACACCTTTTCAGGAGTTTATGTATTTGGAGGAGTTTGGTGAGCCTCAGGACTGTCACTGGGAGTTTAGCGCTCTCAGTAGGACCGACCTTAGCAAGCAGATCTGAGGGGAGACGTCCATGAAAGGTACAAAAAAGACTAAGCTGGATCTGGACCTGCTCCTGGAGCCAGGCCTGGGGGTGGAGTCTGCAGGTGAGCATCTAGTGCCCAGGGCACCATCATAACCCCGTCAGACTCGACCTGAGCCATCTTGTGGCTTCACCATCTGTAGGCTGAAGGGTGAGGAAACAGGCTTTGGGAAATGTGGAATGTCACCTCACTGGCAAAGAGCCTGAGTTAGTGTGTGAGATGGAAAATTTTTCCCCAGTGGAGAAAAGTGTTGCCTCAGTGAGAGTTCGAGTCTCTGGAAGGACAAATCTGACTGGGGTTTGTGAGTAAAAACCAAATAGCAGTTTGAGGTTCCTGGAGAAAGTGGAGGAGGAAGAGGGAACCTCCGGCTGCCTGCACAGTGCTCCTGGGAGAATTCAGTGCGAATGTTGGAATGATGGAGACTCGTGGCCAGGGATAGAGAAATCTGGACTGACCTTCTCAGCATGTTGCCATAGCAACCCCCACCAGGAAAGTAAAGCAGAAGGAAAGTGAATAAATGAATGAATGTATATACACACACACACACACACACACACACACACACACACACACACACACACACACACATACACACCTTGTTGAAGTCCTCAGTCGTGGCTCTCATCTCCTTCCAGGTTTTATTAAGCAACTGGATGCAGACACAGAAGAACTCCTCCCACGCTCGATCATGAGTGAAGAACATCGGGTGATAATCATTACAGCCCTCGTTTGCTACCCACACACACACACACACACACACACACACACACACACACACAATAGTTACTTTGCAATTTACTTTATCTTGGTGTGTATTTAAAAGTTATTTGTGTGTGTGTGTATGTGTGTGTGTGTGTGTGTGTGTGTGTGTGTGTGTGTTACATACGTAGTTCTCCAACCTGCAGTATTTCACACAACATTCTCGTCAGCTCAATCACACACCGACCAAACGGACACTCGTGTTTATCCTCACGACTGCTGTTCTCCAGAACGATCTGACACACACACATCATACACACACACACACACACACACACACACATCATACACACACCCACACACACACACACACACACACATCATACACAGAGGTAAAAACACTTACAAAGTCCACTCTGAACTGGAACACAAGGCCAATTCTATTGTTTTTGCTACACACCGAAGACATTTGGGTTTGAGATCAGAAGATGAATATGAGACGACAGATCAGAGTTTCAGCCTCATTTCCTGATATTTACCTCTAGACATTTTAAACAACTTAGAACACGACACTTTTTGTATCAAACCACACAATTTTTACATTTAAATTTTTTTTTCAGCAAAAGTATTGGAATAGATAGACTTTAAGTAAATGCAAGCCCAAGCCATTACACTACCTCCACCTTCACTGATGAGCTTGTATGTTCTGGATCTTGAGCAGATCCTTTCTTTCTCCACATGTTGGCCTTTCCATCACTTTGGTAGAGGTTCATCTTGGTTACAGAACTTTTGTGGATCATCTCTGTATTTTTCTGTGAATTCCAGTCTGGCCTTCTGACTCTTACTGCTGATGAGAGGTTTGCATCTTGTGGTATAGCCTCAATATTTCTGCACCCAAAGTCTTATTCAGCCAGTGAATGATGTGACCTTCACCCCTCCTCTGTGGAGGTTGTTGGTGATGTCACTGACTGTTATTTTGGGTTTTTCTTCAGAGCTCTCACAATGTTTCTATCATCAGCTGCTGTTGTTTCCTTGGCCGATCTGCTTTATGTCTGGTTGTTAGTGCACCAGTGGTTTCTTTCTTTTCCAGGACATTCCACATTGCTGTACTTGCTTTGCCCAATGCTCATGCACTGGTTCTGATCGATTTCCCTCTTTTCTCAGCTTCAAAATGGCTTGCTTTTCCCATAGACAGCTCTCTGGTCTTCATGTTGGTTTATCATTTTTAACAACAAATTCAGTCTTCACAGGTGAAACCCAGGGCTCAAACCAAGAGGACACATTCAGAGCTATTCATTGTTTAAACAATCTAACAGGACTCACCTGGGCAACAAGAAACACCTGTCAGTCACATGGTCCAGTATTTCTGATCACATGAAAAATGGGTAAGTTCAAACAAAAGGTACCATGTTCTAAGTTGTTTAACACGTCTAGATGTAAATATCAGGATGTAATGTCCCAAGTGTATAGCAAAAACAAATGAACTGGCTGATTCAATACTTTCAGATGGGACTGTATATACACACTATAAATAAACAGTCACTAAAGTTTATATACACATACACACTATAAATATACAGTCACTAAATGTGCATGTATACACACTATAAATATACAGTCACTAAATGTGCATGTATACACACTATAAATATACAGTCACTAAATGTGCATGTATACACACTATAAACTCAATGCTGATAATACATGTGCGTAATATTAACTCACTGATCCTCTGCAGACAAAATCCAGTTTGAGCACACAGTTAAACACACACATGAGAGTGTAGTGTAATTGATTGTGTACAGCTCTGTGTGTGTGTGTGTGTGTGTGTGTGTGTGTGTTACCCGTGTGTAGGTATCAGGGTGGACTTTAGCAAGATAGAGCATGTTATCGAGGGCCAGAAGTCCCGGAGGAGTCTGAGTGAAATCCAGCGCAGGGTTTACACCGTTCTGTAACACACACATCAGCACACTTTCTCTTTCTTTCTTTCTTTCTTTCTTTCTTTCTTTCTGTGTGTATGTGACTGAGTGAGTGAGTGTGAGTGTGTGTGTCTGTGTGAGAGACCCACAGTAAAGCCAAGCAGTTTGTAGTCTTTAGTGTAAAGAGCTTTTCTCTTCTCGGTGCCCGTCGGGTCGCTCTCACCATCAAACGCCAACCTGCGCAACTCAAACAGGGCGTCTCTCTGAGCCTGAACACACACACACACACACACACACACACACACACACACACACACACACACACACAAATACAAATACTACTTATGTAACCTGTTCCCAAATGAAATGCAGAGGAATATTTAAAAGCGTCCAGCAGAACAATGTTGTGAATATCATCGCTGTGATCAGCACGACTGAGGAGGAGAAATGACTTTTTACTTGCTGTTATAATAATAAGCAACACTACAGTATATCTGTCATAAATAAAGCTATTTATGATAAAGATATATATTCTATAAATAAATAAATACCCACATGAATGAGGATATATCTCCTTATTTTTAATACTATTATTTAAAATCAGAAGCGTTGCTCTCCAGCTGCCCCTACAATCTGAAATACTGACTGACTTCAGTCGAATGTAAAGGTCACCTGATCATTCGGGTCCATTTTGGTCATCATTCTCTCCTCCAAAAGGTTAAAGGTCAAAACCTGCAACACGTACAGCTGGTGTGCCATTTCAGCTTTAATTGGCCGGTTCCCACGGATTATGTGCTGCAGAGAAGATTGAAAAAATATTTTTCAAGAATTTTTATAAAAAAAATGTGAGTGTAAATAAATAATGTTTAAATTTGGACAGGAACCGAGGCCTTAAATGACCAAGTCCACTTTTAATCCACTTCACTGCATCACCGCTGTATTCAATCCTTATTTACATTCTGTACACACTCAGGCTGGGTCTCACTGCCGTGTCTTCCCCTTGGTTAAGTCCCCTTGGTTAAGTCTCCCTGGTTAGGTCCCATTGGATAAGTCCCCTTGGTTAAGTCCCCTTGGTTAGGTCCCCTTGGTTAAGTCCCCTTGGTTAGGTCCCCTTGGTTAGGTCCCCTTGGTTAAGTCCCCTTGGTCATTTGAGCAAAGTTTGTTAGTACGAGTGTTAATAAAAACACTTACATTGAGGATGATGGAGCGCAAATGCTTCTGTACCAATGTGCTGGCCATTTCCTATAAAACACACACACACACACACACACACACACATATACACATGCACACATACACACACACATACACATACACACAGAATTATGAAATATGTTATATGGATGAAGACATTTTCTTCATGTGCAGTAAATGGAGATAAACACTAGAGTCTTATTTCATTTTAATTCATAAAGTCACTCAGTGTGATGTTCATTAGAATTTGCTTTTAGTTTTACACTGTGTGTGTGTGTGTGTTTGTGTGTTTGTGTGTGTGTGTGTGTGTCAGTCATGTTCAGTGAAGCTGTTGTGTACCAGACAGTTGACTGTGTTTGATTGTTTTGTTGATTTTTTTGTTGATGTACTTTTTAATAAACAAACAAATAAACAAGTACCAAAACTGATATTGTAAATCCTACAAATTAACACACAATTCAGATAAACACAAAAATAATTAAATCACATAAACACACTGCAGAGTAAACGACAAGGAAGCTGTGATGATGAAAAGCTTTGTGGGGAAGAGAGAGTGATGATGATGATTAGTACTCACAAAAAGACATGAAGATCCAAAGTGCACTCCATTTTCATGATGGAGGGATGAGGAAGAGAAATAAAGGGATGAGGAAGAGAAATAAAGGGATGAGGAAGAGAGATGCAGAATTAAAAGGTGAAGGAAGAGTAATAACAGGATGTGAAACAGGGAGAGAGGGATGACACAGTAGAGGAATAATGACACATTCTCAAAATGTGTGTGAGAGTATAGATTTACATTTATGGCATTTGGCAGATTCTTATCCAGAGCGATTTCTCATTTACACACCTGAGCAGGTGAGAGCTAAGGGCCTCGCTCAGGGGCCCAGCAGTGGCAGCCTGGTGGTTGAACTCAGTAACCCAATGTCTTAACCACTGAGCTACCACTGCCCTGTAGAGGCGTATGTGAGTGTGTGTGTGTGTGTGTGTTTGTATATAGGTGTAGGTACAGGTGTATGTATAGGTGTATGTGAGTGTGTGTGTGTGTGTGTGTGTGTGTGTGTGTGTGTGTGTGTGAGCGAGTGTGTGTATGTGAGTGTGTGTGTGTGTGTGTTTGTGTATAGGTGTAGGTACAGGTGTACGTATAGGTGTGTGTGCGTGTGTGTGTGTGAGTGTGTGTGCGAGTGTGTGTGTGAGTGTGTGTGTGTATGTAAGTGTGTGTATGTGTGTGTGAGTGTGTGTGAGTGTGTGTGTGTGTGTGTGTGTGTGTGTGTGTGTGTATGTAAGTGTGTGTATGTGTGTGTGAGCGAGTGTGTGTGCGAGTGTGTGTATGTGAGTGTGTATTTGAGTGTGTGTGTGTATGTAAGTGTGTGTATGTGTGTGTGAGTGTGTGTATGTGTGTGTGTATATACCTGGCGTCTATCCTCAGGTGCTTTAAGGAACAGAGCGTTGATCAGGGCGATGGCGTACGTTTGAATCTCCTGATTGGACCTGAGATCAGACAGACAGTTAGACGTATCTCGCTCTTCAGCTGCACTCATTGTCTAATAATGACCACGGCTCTGTCCCAAACACCACAGTTCCTCACTACACAGTGTTCTTAGTACAACATCTGTCATTTTACACACAGCGCCATATTCAACAGTTCCATCAGTATTTACATGAGGAAAGTTCCAGGTATTCAGAGTCGGGTTACGCAGCTGCTGAAGCTGATGTTCTGAGGTCCGCAATCAGAAATTTAAAACAATCTGCGTGGAGTTCGTGCCTCTGAGCCTGCCAGATTTTTCTGGAGTAGACGCGTCCTAGACGGGTTTTTCACTAGCGTCTAGACCACCGGCTTTAAACACAAACACTCACCTTATAAATTCACTCCTCGAGATACACAATAAGACGTGTCTCCTCCGATGTCCCTTTTTGTGGGCTTTAAAGCGATGATATTATTAAATAATTAATAGTGTGATATGTGTGTATTTAATAGTGGCCTTAAACAGTGTGTGAGTGTGTTTACAGCGAAAACATAAACTTCAGCGTGACGTGTTGTGGTTCCATCAAACAGTCAGACGGCGGCGCTGGACTTAACGCTGCTCCTCACTCGAGCCGAAATCACACAAGAAACATGCGCTTAAGCTCAAGATCAGAATCCAGCGTAACTGAGACACGCCCCTGTTTTAGACAAGCCCCGCCCACAGGTGCGTAACTCGCAGGTAACTGCTTAAGGCTATAGCTACGTGTGAGGTCTGATTACTGAAGTGCGTATTGTCAGCATTAGCTCTGTAATCAGGGACTGTAGTAGGAATACTGGTGTTAGACACTGTGATGTTTGGAACACGGCCGCGCGTGTGTGTGTGTGTGAGTGTATGTGTGTGTGCGTGTGTGTTAGGGGTGTGACTGTATGTGTGTAGCGTGTCTGCGTGTGTGTGTGTGTGTAAGTCCTCACACTTGCAGGTGTGTGATGAGCTGTGTGATGGGGATCTCCTGAGCGATGCGGTGGTAAAGAGTGCAGCTGTTCAGCACCATGCTCTCCAGCACAGCCAGAGAACGCTGCAGGATCGACACGTCCACCAGCGGCTGGGTCACATGACCCGCGATCTGAACACAACACGCCCACAGACTCAACAACTTACTACAGAGACGGAGCCTATATTACTGCTATTAATATTAATATTCTCAACTGTAACATCACAGACACAGAAACTAACAGAGATAGAGAAAGATAGAGAGAGGGAGACAGAGAAGGCCAGAGAGAGAAACAGAGATAGAGAAAGGAAGAGAGAGATAGAGAGAGAGAGAGAAAAGTAGAGAGAGACAGAGAAAGATAGAGAGAGACAGAGATAGAAAAAGACAAAGAAATAGAGACACAAAGATTCCATGGCGATGGTTGCTAGGAAACAGCAGGGACTCAGAACTGGAATGTGAGACATCTTTACACTTCATTTATCAAGTTCACATCCAATCAGCCCTCACTGTAACTCCGCCCACCACAATGACCACATCCTCACTGTAACTCCGCCCACCACAATGACCACATCCTCACTGTAACCCCGCCCACCACAATGACCACGTCCTCACTGTAACCCCGCCCACCACAATGACCACGTCCTCACTTTAACCCCACCCCACACTGACCATGTGTGTGTGTGTGTGTGTGTGTGTGTGTGTGTGTGTATACATGCCTGTTTAATGAAGGACAGTGAGATCATATCCCATGATACGATGCCGTGATCCATCAGTTCCAGAAATGCAGTGAGTGTGAAGGCTAACATCTCACCAAAACTATAACACATACACACACACGCACACAAACACACACACACACACACAACCACACACACACACACACGCAAAACATATAATAACAGTGTAAATCATTACACTGCACATTTGGAACACAGCCCAGGAAATGAAGGCACCTGAAGCGGTACCTGTGAGCCGTGACTGCTGATGTGAAGGAGTGAACGTGATCGGACGTGTCAGTGTTCGTCAGCGTGGTGTGTTAGTGTGTGTGAGACTCACTGTGTGCCGCTCTCCACCAGTCGTGCCAGTGTGTTAATTCCCTCAATGTTAATGAACTCAGTGGCGAAGGTGGGGTCGGCTGAGAGCTTGGCCAGTTCTTTTAGTGCCTCCAGACGAGCGTCGATGCTCAGAGACTGAATCCTGTCAAGGAGCTGACGAGCCGCTCGAGTCTGTAATCAACACAAACACACAAACAAACCGACACGGAAAACAATGAATCACAATTCTCTCATCCGGAGTGTAATAATCAGGTGTGTTATTATTATAACCATCAGACTTCTCTATACAGACAAATCCTTTAAATCACAGATCATATCCCAGTGTTCTAATACTCCTCACAGCAGCAGGTTTAATATCAAACTGAGATGAGAAAGAAAATAAATATTTTAGATTAAGTTTTGAGGAATAAATGTGAATTTACTGGAGAGATGGCTAATCTCAGGATGGTACCGTTCTTGATTTCTCCACGGCTCTGAAAAACAAACACCATCCATTTTAATTATTCTAATAACACACACTGTCTCAGAATGAAGTGTGTGTGTGTGTGTGTGTGTGTGTGCGCGTGTGGGTGTGTGTGTGTTACCTGTTCGGTGATATAAAGTTGAGCTCCATCAGCGTAGCGTAACGCAAACTGCTCTGAACCGGACAGAGACCATCTGATAACACAAATCAATCAATACGTCAAATACACAATAACATTTTTATGACATCATCAGGGGTCCAAGCACCAGATCTTCATGCAGACTTTAATGTGGACTATTTTAGCACAGTTTGGCTGTTACATATTTGAATTAAGTGGGCGGGGTTACTGATCCAACTCACATGTATACAGGAGTTAATGGATGGTCACTATCTTGAAAAATCAGACTGTAGAGGGCGCTATAATTTCAAAAGCAAGAATTCTTTTTGTCGTGTTTTTCTCAATTTGACAGCATTTACAAGTGCAATAGATAAACTGCATCTATTCCTACATCCCTAAGTGTTTTATTCCTGTTACACAACAGCAGTTTATCAGTGATTAGAATTGCATTCATTAAAGAATAACACATACACTTTAAGCTGTACGCTACACAACTTTAGCCCAGATTTCCCAGTCAGTGACTAATTACTCGCTGCATGTTCCCGTGGCAACGGCTCATGTAGTGTGAACGGTTCAGCAATGCAGTTTTCTTCTGCAAGCGACTGCTGAAGCTGCAATATTTTCAAGGGTGGTTTATTTTCTTTTTGCGATGAACAGCCAATGAGAAGAGTGAGAGAGGATCAAATTTATCTCCTGTCATGCGCAGCACATTCCTGAATCCAGTGATTTGAACAGCACAGTGTGTAGTGTTCACTTTGCTTTATCCGCTTTATAGTTACATTATTGGTGAGGAGCGTTGGTGAAACAAGTGAGTTCCTGTTGTCACTTATGTTACAGCAGCTATAAACACTCGTTCCCTCAGCAGCGTCTCTTTATTCTTTCACTTCAAGTTAATAAGACAAAAACACGCAGCTTGTTGCGCACTTTACTGAGAAACCGCAGAGAAGCGTAAACTCCTCTGTCCTGAAGACGTCAGAAACCTTACAGTTACAGCTTCACCTCTGACTGTCAGAGTCGCTGTTACAGAAAATGAAGCAACACCTTCTGACCAATCACAGTCCAGAGCTGTGGTGTAACGTAGAGCAAT
>JAKKZK010027220.1:0-7500 GCA_037577455.1 Pangasius macronema | reverse complement strand
GCACGGCAGCACTGCAGTTACAGAATGGTTTATAATCGCACTATCCGGTGTCTCCCAGGATGAGTTCCCTTCTGGTTCCTCTCAAGGTTCCTCACTACTGTCCCTCTGGCTCGCTCATAAGGGATACATTTATAAATTTTAATTTATATCTTGAATGTAGTTATTTCTGTAAAGCCACTTTGTCACAATGTGCACTGTTAAAAGCGCTACACAAATATAAATGAAACGAATTGAAAAAGTCACTGGATTTGTTGCTATTTCTTTTTTAAACAAACTAACAACAGATCCACCAAACTAATCACCAAACTATTCACCAAACTACTCACCAAACACTACTCACCAAACACTACTCACCAAACTACTCACCACACACTAATCACCAAACTACTCACCACACACTAATCACCAAACTACTCACCACACACTAATCACCAAACTACTCACCAAACACTAATCACCAAACACTAATCACCAAACTACTCACCAAACTAATCACCACACACTAATCACCAAACTACTCACCAAACACTAATTACCAAACTAATCACCAAACACTAATCACCAAACACTAATCACCAAACACTACTCACCAAACTAATCACCAAACTATTCACCAAACTAATCACCAAACACTAATCACCAAACTACTCACCAAACACTACTCACCAAACTAATCACCAAACTACTCACCAAACACTAATCACCAAACACTACTCACCAAACTATTCACCAAACTAATCACCAAACACTAATCACCAAACTATTCACCAAACTAATCACCAAACACTAATCACCAAACACTACTCACCAAACTATTCACCAAACTACTCACCAAACACTACTCACCAAACTAATCACCAAACTAATCACCAAACTATTCACCAAACACTAATCACTAAACTTTATTCACTAAACTCTAAACTGTGTGTAAATGTGATATATAATGTATGGTGATGCAGTAACTCTCCTGATTGTCTTCTATAAATCTCATTTAAATAACGCAAAAGAAAATCAGCAGAATAAGACAAACTGGTGTTTATCAGTAAAATGTGATCGAAAAGCAGAGTGAAGGGTAAAGTGTACAAACCTGGCAACCCTGCGGTCAGTAGGCGGGCCTTAACAGCTGCTTGTTTTCCTATTGGCTGCTCCAAATGTCAATCACTCTGAGAGGAGGCGGAATTAAAGCAACCGCTGGTACTGAGAGCAACAATTTAATAATAATAATAATAATAATAATAATAATAATAATAATAATAATAAATTTAAAGATGTATAACACTAACACGTCATATATTAAAATAAAAAACATATTTAGATATTTATATACATATATAAAAATATATTTAAATATTTATATACATTATTAACTAATATATATATATACATAAATAAAGCTATAAGAATTTTTTTTAATAAATGAAATTAATTTGACCCTGAAACTGAGTCAGATTTAAACTCATATTTTATAGTTTTCAATCAGAAATATTAAATATTAACTATATTTGAAATATTAACCGGCTGTGTCCCAAATGGTATCATTAAAGAGTCTCACACTAGAACAGAGTGTGTGTGTGTGTGTGTTTGTGTGTGTGTGAAGGAACGTTAAGATATTTGATATTTGATAAAATACTGAATCCAGTCTTTATTCTTTAATCTGATTTCATTTTCAACACTTTTATAAACATGAGGATTTTTTCAGACAGAAACAAAATGATAAATAAACGAAGAACGAATAAACAGCACATCAACGCTAACGTTCAACTGAACAACAAAAATATTTATCTGTTTCTGCAACTTTACATGTGTAAAATATTAGAATAAGAGGAAAAGCTCGATATTTTACAGCAAACACACAGTTTCTGTTTTTATACGTGCAGGAATTTAAAATCATGAACATTAATTACACTTTAATTTCAATTAATTATCCTCAAACACACAAACAACAGCCTGCATAACAATATCTATACAACATGATTTAAATAGGAGCATTCAGGTACACACACCTCTAACACCTGCACCTGTGTGTGTGTGTGTGTGTGTGTGAGAGATGATACTCAGGTGTACAATACATCAGCATGAGGCAGCATGTGTGTGTGTGTGTGTGTGTGCAGTAAAGAAACATGGAGTGTGAGAAACTGACAGCTGTCTGTCTTCTTCATGATACTGATTATAGGCCACATTGTGTTGTTGCTATGGTAACACTAGTGCTAGCTAGCAACCTGACACACGCCATTTATTTCTCGCTAACTAGCGTCAGTTATGTTAGCTCACTTTTTTTCTAAAAGAGCTTTTTTCTAATGCTACTCAATTTATTTATTACTATGAGACAAATAAAACAAATAAAAGTCATGAATTCTAGCATTTGGGACGGAGCCAAAATGGCCGACCTCCTGGTAAAGCCACTCATTGTGAATTGAACATTACAGTTTGGGACAGAACCAAAATGGCGGCTGTTGTAGTAAAGCGCTGACTCATGGTGAGCTGTTGCGTTTGTGCAGAAGTGTGTGTTGATGTTGGAGCACAATGTGGAGATGATGTGAAGTGTGACATCACAGAACAGGACTAATGAGACGTTTTAATCGTTGTTTTTTTCTCCAGTTCACGTTTCCGCGCTCGTTAAATCAGCCGTTCTACCAGTTGGCGCTGTCCCACGCCTCGTCGTCGGCTTTAGGGCTCTTCTTGTTCTTGTTGTCTCCGCCGTTCTCCCAGTGGTTCTCCCAGTTCTCCCAGCTGTCCCCGGTGCTGTGCTTGTTGTCGGAGCCCCAGTTCTCCCAGCTGTCCGAGCTCTTCTTCCCGCCCGAGTTCTCCACGTGGGTCCAGCTCTCGCTGCTCGGGGACTTCTTGGTCTTGCTGTCAGCGTTGGCGCCGAACGAATCCCAGAAACCGCGATCGACGCCGTCACTGTTCTGATATCCGGCAGAGTCGCTGTGGTAACCATCGCCCCCTGCAGGACTGGAGGATCCACGCCACATTAATCACCACTTTACACTAAACATTACAATTTATTTACTTTTATTACTTCAAATTCTTTATATTTATTCATTTTTATTGATCATAAATGAAACGTTAGTACTATAAATTTATTTCTTTTTAATACTACAGAATAATTACAATTTAGTAAAATTCTAAATTGCACCATAAGACAAATAATTTTATATTTTAGCAACATTTTATTAAAAATTTTAAAATATAGATTAATTTAATGAATAGCAGATTAGTGAATTAATGAGTCACAAGTTTATTATTATTATTATATGATAAAAATACATAAATTAATTTATTAATAAAGCGACTGATAAATAGTTTTAGACATTTTACAGAACATAAATCTTTATCTCTTCATTATAAAGTTATTTAAAGAACTTTAACAGAAAATTTAATGTCTTTATGAAGAATGATATAAATAATATATATAAAATAAATAATATAAATAATATCTCAGACGTCATGATGGAGGTATTTTTTCTCCACGTGTTTACGCTCAGTGTGAACATCGTCTAAACTTTACTGAATAAACTAGTAAATTTAAATAAAATAATAAATTACCCATCAGCAGCTTCGGCTGGTTTTCCACTGAGGAAAGAACTCATGTCCTTCCAACCTTTCACTCCAGCGTCCTGAACCTGAACCACACGCACACACACACGCACACACACGCGCAAACACACACACACACACACACACTTAATAACTCACCAGTAAAACCATAAACACGTGATTTGAACTCCACTGAAATACTGAACAGGATTTTAACGCGCTCTTTAACTCACCGTCAGAATCAAACATCCGCAGCACAAAGAAACAAAAACACAAACATCATCATTTAAATATTCAGTAAAAATCAGCCACAGCCTCTTCCTCTGAGACGCCGGGGATTTAATCCAGATTTTAGTTTGTTATTAATGAAGCGCTGCACTAACGAGCTCTCGTCTACTTCCCCTAACGCTCTCAAGTGGCTAATCAGAGAGCATGCTAACTAGCCTGTTTGCTATTCCGCTAGCGTACTGGTCCGATTAAAGCTGGAAAAGGTAATGGCATCAGTGCAGCACTGCATTGTGGGTAAATTGTGGTCCTGCGGACTGCAGTGATGACGACTATGCCGGTGACGATTAAAGGACTTTAATTAAGGTAATAAAAGGCACTCGATCAAGGGGAAGTGAACGAGTGCGTGGTGCAGGATCCATCTCTGCGTATCCCATAATGCTCTGCTCAGAGGAAGTGGGCGTGGCTCTCTGTGTCTCGTACCTTGGAGGCAAAATCACTGAAGCTGACGGAGACTTCATCAAACAACTTTCCATCTTTAACCTAAACGAGTCACACACATACACACACACACACACACACACACACACACACCGTCATTCACTCAGCTCCGCCTCACCACATTTACATATGCAAATCAGCTGTACATCCTCTTCCATCACATTTCATTACTTTAATCGTAATTCATCATAAATGTGTCTGAATATTTAACTGTGAAATTATCACCAAAACACCACCAGACCTGACCTGAGATTCATTTCAATATTTATATGCAAATATGCAAATGAGCACTAACTCAGGATCTGAATAATTTATGATTTGAATGACTGATTTATGACTTTATTTTTGTATATTGATTCCTGAATCATTCAATGAATCACTGAATTATTTGTTAAATGAATCACTGAATCAATCATTAAATGAATCACTGAATCATTTGTTAAATGAATCACTGAATCAGTGAGAGTTGGTCTGCAGCCCAGCACTGAATGATTCGGTCTGTGAGGATGAGTTCATTAATTACCTTCTCCTGAGTGGGTTTGATAACAGTTTGGTTTAAAGTTTGGCCTAATTCAGCCGCCTAGCGAGAGGGAAGAATATGTGTGAATATTCCGACATGAGAAATGATTCACTCACACACACACACACACACACACACACACACACACAAAGCAGAAGCACGGTGGAGTGTGTTCATGTGCTGCAGATGGAGATTAAACCGATATTTTTATTATTAATTTTTTTTTGCCTTTTTTGGTGTTAGTCTCGATTCGAAACACGACGAGCCAAATTTCCCACAATCCCCTGCGTGAGAGTCAGCTGTTAACTTTTTTTTACAGAGTAAAGATGGTTTCCAGTGTACACTCCACCAAGGGGAAGTGAACAAGGGTGCATTAAAAACAGCAATGAAACACAGCCATTAGGAGTCAAACCGCTAAAGCTGAAAAACAAACAGGTGATGATACGGCGCTCAGATCCTCACCAATCACACCAGCTAGCTCATTAACTAATTAAATAATGAATAAAGTTTTCAGATTCTAACATCTCCATCTAACACTTATTTTCACGTACATTCATTTCTTAAATAAATGTTTATCCATCTGCTGAGGACGCATTTGATTGGCCAAGCAAAGCAAACAAAAAACAAACAAACAAACAAATAAACAAACAGAGACGGTGTGATTACGACATAACGCTCATGTTCATGGACACACAGTGAAGCAGCCAAACAACACGACACTAACATCCAACCATCAATAACTAATGATATAAACAAACAAACAAATAAACTAATAAATAAATAAGGCCTGGGTACGGCGCGGCGGTCATGCAGCAGCGGCAGTTTACCGGCTCAGGCGGCGGCTTATAGCCTCTTAACTTTAATCCACAGAGAGCAGCAGGAAGTGATGTAACGCAACAGGAATTAACTTTAATTAATTACATTAATTAACGCTCTCTCTCTCTCTCTCTCTCTCTCTCTCTCTCACACACACACACACACACACACACGTGCTGATAATAAACTCATTACACATCACAGTTAAGAGGTGTTAATCAGAATGTACTGTGCCTAAGAAGGTAACGAACATGCAGCCTACCTAGGGGCCCTCCGCTGAGTGTCCTTCAGTGGGACGTCATTATTAACACTTAACATTTTATAATCATAACACCGTGTGCTGAATATCGCGATGTGATTATCAGCACACGTCCAACGAAACCTGGGAACTTTTATACACGCCACACTTTAGAGGTTAATTTCCTTTTACGTTTAACTCAGAAAATAATGAATAATTTAATGAGCATTAAAATTTTATTTCAATTTGTTCTCTATGACACGATAAATATAGGATTTATAAGCGAACACCTCGAGCAGTGAGAACATCAGCTCCACATTTATTACAGAAATCACACCTGTGACAGGTGACGGTCATTATTACATCATTCTCACTCAATCACACGTGTGTGTGTGTGTGTGTGTGTGTGTGTGTGTGTTAGAGTGATACACACCTTCAGAGACGCCTGACTGGCCAGCTTCGCCGTCTGTTACAGGAGAGAAGAAAAAAACGCTTTTAATTCAGTTTCCTCCAAAATGCAGCGTGTTCTCCGGAGTCTGATCCGGAGTCTGGGTTCTCAGTGCGCTGGATTCAGGAGCAGCACAGTGCACATCACACTCTCATAAACCCATACACTGATATACCATCACTGCTCTGTGTGTGTGTGTGTGTGTGTGTGTGTGTGTGTGTTCTTTATATATTTTTAAATAATCACAGACATAAATGTTATTACTAATGAACAATTTTGTGTGTTAATGATGTTTAAAATGTTCTTACGTTATCTTTTGCAGCTGCTGCGAATTTACTGGCTCCAACTGTGAAACTGCTCCAGCCCTAAAACACACACGCACACACACACACACGCACACACGCGCACGCACGCACACACACACACACGCACGCACGCACGCACACACGCACACGCACACACGCACACACACGCGCACACACACGCGCATTAGTACAGATGATTCTGAGACAGAGGGGAAGAGAGTTTAGTGCTGGTGGTAGTCAGTACTGAGTAGATGGACGACATGGCGTTATTGATGAAGTCGTCGTCTTTTTTCGGAGGATTCGGCGTGTTCCCAAATCCCACGTAACGATTCTCCTGAGCCCCGCCTCCTCCGCTGTCCAATCAGAAACAATGACATCACTAAGTTAACACTATAAATGCTAACACACTTCAGTAAAGCGCTGAGAGACTATTATTCCCCTAAAACAAGACTAATGACTAATGTTAATAATCAATTTACACTCGTTAACACCAATTAACTAATTAATGAGTGAAGGTGCTGATTTGTAGCCTGATGTAATAAATTAATGCAGCTGTGTGATTCAGTGATTTAATAATAATTATTAAATATTAATAATAAGCTGATAAACTCTGTATATCATTGTTATTAAGAGTCCTGCACTGACCCTTGGTAAGAGTTCACATCGTCACTGAGCCAGTCCTCAAACGCTTTATCCGAGTGTGAGGACGTCCGAGCCGAGCCTGCTGCACTGCTGTAACACACACACACACACACACACACACACGCGCGCATACACGCGCACAAACACGAGTGAGTGTGAGAGAGAGAGAGAGAGAGAGAGAGAGAGAGAGAGAGAGAGAGAGAGAGTGAGAGAGAGAGAGTGTGTGTGTGTGTGTGTGTGTGTGTGTGTGTGTGTGTGTGTGTGTGTG
>JAKKZK010026746.1:0-14150 GCA_037577455.1 Pangasius macronema | reverse complement strand
CTCCTGTAGCTGAATGAACACAAATCCCCACAGCCATGCTCCAACATCTAGTGGAGAACCTTCCCAGAAGAGTGGAGCTCATTATAACAGCAAAGGGGAATAAATCTGGAATGGGATGTTCAGCAAGCATGAGGGTGCTATTGCTCAGATGTCTACAAACGTTTGGCCATGTAGTGTAACTGAGCAGCTGATAATTTAATATTTTCATTAAGAGTCTATTATCCGGCAAAAAAAAAAAACCCTACTGGACGTTAGTGTAGATTATTTCTGCATTAATACTGAGTCCTTATCCAAAAGCAATATGATTAAAGTATTTACCTAAATGCCGTCGATAATATGAACTTCAGCTTGTAGCTGATTTATCAGTGACCTTCTGATTTATTAAAGCGCCTTTTCCCCCAAAATATCCCATGAAACATTGCAGGAAATGAATCATGGGAATTGGTATCTAAATTTAACTGGAAAGCAGCTTCACAAATTAAGAAACCCTAAATCACACGCAAATTTTATTTTTATTTTTATTTGTGCCCTAGATATGCAAATTCATAGCACAGTATTCTCGGATCTGATTGGTCAGAAGCTCTGTAACAGCAGCTCTGCCTGTAGTTCCAGCTGCAAGGTTTATATTCATTCAGCTCTTTTAATATGTTATCATTTCTACATGGAGACTTTTACGGTGGACGCTGTACATACATGGATTTAAAAATTGTTTACATGGAAGGAGTCTCCAGTGTCAGTGCTTTGTAACAGTTAGAGGTAACAGGATATTCCTGCCTTAAAGTCCACACCTCGACATACACATGAATGTTTGTAGGGTAGAGAGAGAGAGCGAGAGAGAGAGAGAGAGAGAGAGAGAGAGAGAGAGAGAGAGAGAGGGAGAGAGAGAGCTGTTTCCCAGAGGGTCAGTAGGTGATTGAATAATGGAATAAATAAAGGAATAAATGCATGAGGACTTGTGCAAATGAAGCTCTGAGTATTGATGAGAAACTCCAGGGAAATCAAAGATCCCTTTAAATGATCCTTTAAGTGTTTTCAGATTGCTAATGATGCTAAAACATGGCTGCCTCCAATTTATTGGAAACACACACGCGTGCACATCCACACACACGCACACACACACACACACACACACACACACACACACACACACACACACACACACACACACAGTCAATCCACCGCACTGACACCGCTACACTGGGCAGCACTGTGGGGTGCTGACCTCTGACCTCTCACCCCATGACTCCTGAGTGCTGTTGACATTGCATGATGAGCCACAGATAGAGAGAGAGAGAGAGCGAAAGAGGGGTGTTCGAATCTCCTGAGGGAACATGAATGAATAAAAGAGTAGATCAAAGCGTGAGATAAGTCTTAAGGGTGTGACCCCTACTACCTCAGCTGTCAAGAGGTGTAAAGATACAGGACACGTCATGTAACACAGGTAATGCAGAAAACCGTGCACACACACACACACACACACACACACACACACACACACACACACACACACACACACCAATTTAAACCTAATTATCTGCCTCTGACATAAGTATGTACCAGAACATCCGGACCCGGACACATGCAGATTTATTATCCTGACACAAACGTGCAAACACAGTCACACACATAACTGTGTCCTGTGCACATGAATGATGGGAACTGCTGAGCTGAACATGTGCAACAAATAGCTTGAGAATGTTTGGTACTGGAACTGGAGCAAACGCCCCGCACCAGTCCACCTGACTCAACTCATCAGCTCATCAACAAACCCTTTATGAACGGCAGAAGCGCAAGATGACTGGGAAATACTTTCCAAGCAGATATTTGTTGGACACAATATACCATAGGAGCAGGATCTGGAAGTTTCTAGATTATCCAGATTATTATTAGAAATCCAGATTATATGAATATCCAAATATCATGAAACCTACACACACTACCCCCCAGGGTGAACAGGTCGGCTTAATGTTGTGGAATATTTGGGAAAAATGTTCCTGTTATTACTCACTATTATAAACAGCTCACTCATGTTCTCTTGTAGTCAATAAGACAAATTTATTTCATTTTTTAAAGTTATTTAATTTAATTTAAAGCTGTTTGATTTGTGTATTATTAAACTTAGCTCATGTGAGTGTCCAACATCCCAGTTGTTACTATAGTTTTTCTTTCGAGTTTGTATATATGAAGAAAAAACCCATGATAACAGATGTGTATACAATTCTGTCAATTAGTCTACCTTGTCTCAGTACGGTCCCTAGTCGAAGTGTGTGTTCCTTTCTCATAGTGTTTCCATCTTGAAGAAAAGTGGAGCCCAGTGCTCTGGACTGTCTCAACACAGAGAATGAAGATCAGGACATCTCCATTGTACACACACTAAAACATGACCTTCGTTAAACACACACATCCCTACATCAAAGTGCAGCCGGGACACATCTGCTGCTGATGAACACTTCGAGAGGCTGGTTAAATTGGATAAAGCTTAAAAGGAACTCCCTGTCTCAAATAAAACACCTCTGCACTCTCTTGCCATGGCTGGTCTTAACAGGGATTTTATACCAAGCTCCAGATAAACACACTCTGGAAGATTTCTCACACACACATGTTAACACGCACATACACACACATTAAAAGCATCCTTTTAACTCAGCCAGGAATTCCCAGCCTAGGGAACCAAAACAAGGAAAGTGCTTAATTTGTCTTTCCTAATGAGACTGAATTGTCAGTGAGCTGCCCTTTAAAACGGGACAAAGGAACGACAGGAAGTTAATGGAGACAGAAAGAAAAAAAAAGACAGATATGGACATTTTCCAGATACTAACAAACACACCTCTTGATCTTGAGTTGCAAAGTCACTTAGCCAGATGCATACACAGCACACAAAGAGAAAGTTAGTGAACGAGAGCACAAGAGAGTGGCAGCCTAGTAAGCTGTTCAGTATCAGGAGATCAAGCCAATGAGCTCAAAATAACACACAATTCAAGAAAACACCCAGTAGCCCAGAAATCCAAACACTTTTAGGCAATTCAATTTCAAACAAACTTCTCAATTACATCCTGGATTCATTCTGCATGGCTGTCATCATCTGACCAGGGTAGGGTCTACACCAGAACCTGGACCTGCTGCCCTCCATTTCACAGGGCCTACAGGAAATCTTGGACCTGCTGCCTCCTATTGAACAGGGCCTACAACAGAGCCTGTACCTGTTTTCCTCCATTTAACAGGACCTACAGGAGAACCTGGACTTGTTGCCCTCCACTGAACAGTGCCTACAGGAGAGCCTGGACACCCTGACCTCTATTAAACAGCATACAGCAGAGCCTCAATAGGGACTATAGCAGAGCCTGGACTTACTGTCACTGTCTGAAAAGTGTAGGAACAGGGGTCTTCAATCTTATCAACAAAGGGCCAGTGTGGCTGCAGGGTTTCATTCCAACCAGGCATGAGCCAAGCCTGATTTCACTAGTTTAATCAGTTTATCTTGGTCTCCAATCAACTATCAGGTGTGCATCCTATATGATATGAAAGCCTGCAGCCATGCTGGATAAGGAACTATAGTAGAGCCTGTACCTGATGTCCCTCACTGAACAGGATCTATAGTAGAACCTGGACTTGCCATCCCTTTCTGAACAGGGTCTGTAATAGAGCCTGGACCTCCTGTTCCCCCCACTGAAGAGGGCTGACAACAGAGCCTGGATCTTCTGCCCCAGGAGAAACATGACCCACAGCAGAGCTGGATTGGGTTTTGCTACTAAACAAGCTGGACTTTCCCTACTGAACAGAGCATACAACACAGCCTGAATAGGACCTGTAGCAGAGCC
The DNA here is from genome assembly GCA_037577455.1 of Pangasius macronema. Classification (NCBI taxonomy): domain Eukaryota; kingdom Metazoa; phylum Chordata; class Actinopteri; order Siluriformes; family Pangasiidae; genus Pangasius; species Pangasius macronema. The sequence continues at coordinate 10,332 of JAKKZK010026746.1, read as the reverse complement.
TGGAGCTGGTGACCTTACTAAACAGGGTCTATAAGAGAGACTGGAGTAGGACCTGTAGCAGAGCCTTGACCTGGTGTTCTTACTAAACAGGGTCTATAAGAGAAACTGGACCTGCCCTCACTCATTGACTAAAGCATATAGCAGAGCCTGGATCTAGACCTGTTCTTATTGAACAAAGCCTACAAAAGAAACTGGACCTTCCATCCTCTACTGAACAGTGAGTGTTGGACCTGCTGTTCCATACAGAACAGATATTGCAGCAGATCTAGTTGTCTTCCATTGAACAGGGCTTATAGCAGAGCCTGGACCTCTTCATTTCCTTTACAGGGCCTATAGCAGAGCCTGGACCTTCTGTCCTATAACAAACAGGATCCACAGCAAAGCTGGGCCTAGTGATCACGGCTAATAGTAGAGCGTGTACTTTCTGTCCTCCATTGAATGGGGCATGCAGAAGATCCTGGACCTGCTTTCTCACAGTGACCAGGGCCTACAGCAAAGCATGGACCTGCCCACATCCATGAGCAAGGCCTGCCGTCCTTCTCACAAAGAAATGACTCACTTCCCCAGCTATAATTATTTAGCCATTAAAGTAACTACTGTAGGACTTTTTTTTGAGTAATTGAGATGAAATAGAGACAAAAAAAACAATGCTAAAAAGAATTTGGCTCAAATTATTTGAATCATTAAGTGACTTATTTGCTCTCAATAGCAGTGGAGTGGGGTCCATGTACCAATCAAGATTTTGAAACATGTGACGGATGTCCAATAAAGCTCATAGAACAACACAAACTATGCATTCAGACTGTAATTAAGCTGATACTCTCTAATCATACCGACCCAGTGCAGGGTAATTCAATTATCCATGCATCAGTTTCTGAAATCAGTATAAATCTACGCAATACCAAGAGCAGAGCAAACGTCTTGTCAGCGCTGAATAAAGATTGGTTTATGCTTCGTCTATTCCAGTGAGAAGTCTTCCGAGAACTGCCGGGAACAGAGTTTTGAGAACCTGTTATGTTTTCTCAGAACTGTGGGGCTTTGAAAAAAAGCTGTCAGGAAAGAGAAGGTGAAGCTGTACGTTTTTTGTGGTGTGTTCAAATGCAATAGTGTTACGCCTCACTGGAGGCCGGGATGCTGCAGCTTTCGGTGTTACTTTATCTGTAGAAGTCATAATTGTATCCCAGGAATAAAACTATAAAGAAAACATGAAACTATCAGGGCAGTACTTTATAAAATGGAGTGATATAAAATAGAAAAGTCACTGTTTGTTCACAGTTACAGCCTCTTAACTGACTCCACAAAAGGAGCTTTGCTAAGCTGACTTTAGAAAGAGACTTTAAGTTCCTTCAATCTACCAACAAGAAATACACAACCTGATGATAATATTATTAGGTAGAAAAACAGATACCGTACAGGAACCCTCACAGGAACCCTCACAGGAACCCTCACAGGAACCCTCACAGGAACAACACTACTCTTTAAAATTTCATTGTATATTAATTCTATTGCCATTTTTGAGACCCTCAAATGTTCCTCATTTTTTATTCATTATTAGTTTTTATAACACAGAATTGTTGAATTCTTGATTCTGACCGGTCTATTAAGCAGCTAAGGCTCAAGGCAAATCACAGATTTATATTCATGTATTTGCTGTAATAAGTTGTCGTGTCTGTAATGAGAGCTTACACACACACACACGTAGCGCTTTCTCTGACGAGGAGTTTATTTTGTGCTGTCGAAGGAGTCTCCAGTGTCAGTTTTGTTTTTTTCAGTACCTAACATCCAAATATTCACTCATTAACATGGGCTTTGGCAGTATATGTATATACATTTGTGTGTGTGTGTGTGTGTGTGTGTGTGTGTGTGTGTGTGTGTGTGTGTGTGTGAGAGAGAGAGAGAGAGAGAGAGAGAGAGAGAGAGAGAGAGAGAGAGAGACATTTTGTAGACCTTTCCTAAAATCACCTCAGGATCTTGGGCTGTAACTACTCATACAGATACACCTACTACACAGAGTGAAAGAGAAAGGGAGAGAGAGAGAGAGGGAACAGGAGGTGTAGAGAGAGACAGAGAGAGAGAGAGAGAGAGAGAGAGAGAGACTGAAAGCCCAGAAGGACCCACAGGACACATATCAAAGCTCCGCTGTCCCCTGAGAGACAAAACAGCTCAAGCTCGTCAATCAGCTTTAGTACGGTGGGCCTGGACCTCTCAACACCACAAAGAACACATGTGCACACACACACACACACACACACACACACACACACACACACACACACTTCCCACACACACACAAGCACACCCATACATACACATACAAATACACACTTACTTCTGACAACGGCAATAAACAAAGCTACTCCAAACAAACAGCTCTGAAAAGATTAAAATAGCTGATAAGGACACATTCCAAACAATGGCTTGTGTGTGTTCCTCGGTGTGTGTACCTTGTCTTTCAAAACTGTTTATGTTTGATTGTATCATAATGAATCCCAGATAGCCAATAGTAAATGTGATATTGGCTAAGCACTCAACAATCTTCCACTTACAGGCTATCATTTTTGCTTCGAGGCTGTACTCAGGACAGACTAAACAGCTGAGCGGCAGAATTACAGAGTAGCTGGGCTGAAAAGTCAGCTTATAAATCACATTTTCTGCAGGTACATAGGAGTGTTTGGTATGTATGTTTGGTACCAAGGCTTTTTGGCAGTAGATTTACTGTGTGTCGCTGTTAGTCTGGTGCACAGTGGAGTATAGATCTCAGAATCTGGAAGAGTGTTAAAGATTCTGCAGAAACCCTCGTGAGGCACTCTGCTGGCAGGGGTTTCCAAAAATAAAAAACATCCAGTTCTGTATTCAAGAAATTGTAATAATCAGTTTCTAGAGTTTGTGGATTCAGATGCTCAAGCGAGGCAGTCTAAGTGTAATACAAGTGTCTCTGAGCTCTGGGATCCGTCTCCAGGAAAGGCCACACAGCTTTGCCGCTTACTTCCCGTCTGCCATCATGCCGCAATTACCAACGATCCTCTCGCATCAACAATCCGGCGCATTGTGGAGAGGCTCGCCCCCTGAACTCTGACCCCGGAATTAACCCTGGAGATCTGGAGGGGGAGTTTGCCGCTGCCCTCTCTTCTTGAGTTGGAAAGGACTCTGTTTCCCATGAGAATGTGCTGATTGGTGTAAGATGCGCTGGGCTCACAGGCTAACATGCACCATCTGTGCGTTTCCAGCTTTTTCCGGTCAGGCCGGAGCGTTGTAAACGTGCATCTATGGCCAACCCTGTGACTTCTGACCTCCACACTGGGCCACTGTGACGCCTCCGTGTTGCCTAAAATACACAGTAGATAACTGCAACCAGTCTGATAGCTCAAGGAGCAACAGAATATGTTTTTCTTAACACTTTTTTTTAAATTTTATTTTAAAAGCTGCTCCTGATATTGGGAATTTTGTGGGTGTGGTTTCTGGGTGTGTGGAGCAGGTGCAGAGGACACTCAGAGTCTTCCGGGACTTTCTGAAGAGAACTGAGCTTGTGGAATGATCTTCAAATCTGTAGTCATAGAAGTTCAATCACTAAATTTTGCCATAAATATCCATAAAACCGTCTCAGCTCTCACCTCACTATGCTAATCACTCATTATCCACACTGTTATCCCATTTCAGCAAGACATTAGCAGGCTAGACATAATTCAGGTTGTTAGAATGGCAGGAGGCCACGATTCAAACAACTGCTGAAGCTGCAGTCAGGTCAGATCAGACAAGCTCCAGCTGTAAATAACACTCCAGCTGTTTCCTGGCTGAGTGAGAAGAGGTTAAGCATTTAGCTTTATCCAGTTAAACAAGCATAGTGTAATGGAGAACTTCCAGGTAGCATCAGTAGAGTTTCTCTTTAACACCCGACAGATCACACACAACATTTACAGCGGAGAGTGTGTAAAGTTTTTTAGAAAGTTTCAGTTTTCAATGTTGCTCTAAGAAAAAAAATATGAAACTATGATTACATAAGATTTTCTTGTCTTGAAAGGATTTAAGGATAATAAGTATCAACTGTGTTAAACATTATTATTATTATTATTATTATTATTATTATTATTATTATTATGGCACAGTGGGCAGCATTGCGGTCTCACAGCTCCACAGTCCCTGGCTCAGTCCTGGACTCGGGTGCAGTGTACGTGGAGTTGTAGTTGTAGATTTGCTAAATATTCAAAATTTCCCTGATGTGTGAATGAGTGTGTGTGTGTGTGTGTGTGTGTGGTGTCCTGCAGTGGACTGATGTCCCCTCAGGGCTGTATTCCCACCTCTCGGTCAGTGTTCCTGGGATAAGCCCCTGTTCCACCATGACTCTGACCAGGATAAAGTGCTTCCATATGAATGATTGATTATTAGATCTATAACGGTGTTGTTATTGTTTATATATCAGCTCGTTCATCACCTGCTCCGATGCCACAGCCCCGCACACTGCTGCGTAAAAGATGGCGCCCACCAGAACCGACTCGTAGATCATATGTAGCATCTTGTTGCGTACACTCAGGGACCTGAGATTTCTTAAGAACATAGAGTCTGCTCTGTTCCTACTCCTGTATAGGAGCACCTGCTGATTGGATAACCACATGCTCATCAACCAATCACGTGGCAATGCATAAAGCCATGCAGATACGGGTTTTCAGGTAATGTTCACATCAAACATCAGGAAGAAAATGTGATCTCAGTGACTCTCATGATTGTTGGTGCCAGATGGGCTGGTCTGAGCATTTCAGTAAATCTTCAGTGATGGTTTAATGGTTAAGGCTCTGGGTTACTGACCAGAAGGTCAGGGGTTCAAGCCCCAGCACCACCAAGCTGCCACTGTCGGGCCCTTGAGCAAGGCCCTTAACCCTCTCTGCTCCAGGGGCATCACAGCGTATGTGACAAATAAAGGCTTCTTCTTCTAATTTTCACACACATTAATGAAAAACAGAATGGTGTGAAAAGCAAAAAACATCCAGTGAGAGTCGGTTCTGAAGAATACACACACGCGCACACACACATGATCCCAAACACAGGAGCAAACACTCTACATCCTTTAAGAGGTACTCGAGAAAGACTCCCAGTGTTTCAGGTCTCACCCACTAGTGCTCCGTTTGACTAATTGAATCGGGGCTGTAATTAACAGTGCCCTTTATGTGTCAAGTGTCTTGTGATGCTGTTTTGAGATGTGAACAGCCTTCAGGCCTCCTCTTCATAGTGTTTCTTTCTTCCTTTACCCCCCATTTAAAGGCTTTTGGCCCCGTGTCAGCAGTCTGAGGCACTTTCCCAAATTAAAATTGTGCTTCAGTTTGTCATTAATGGAGTGAAGAGTTTCTGTTGTTTGCATTCTTCCACTTGTGCTCATTTTTTCATCAAGGCACATGTATAGGACAGACAACTGCCTTCACACAGCGTGTGATTACCACAGCAACAAAGACATTGTTTGTATAAGTCTGAACAATTAATCATGGCATCTGATCAGATTGCAAACCAAAGGACATCACTGTACGCACATGATTCTCATATGAGTCCATATTCGAGCCTTAAGGATGATGTCTGTGCCAGGCGTGACAAACACACTACTGTCCCATGCTGTGTTCATGCGCAAGCGTGACATCTATTAAAAAACTGCACAAATCAAAACCGTGTGCACGGATGCTACTGATGCTGTTGTGAAGTGCTTGTAGTAAAACTTTCCCTTTGACTAAAAGGCTGGATTGAAATTAGAAAAGAGTCTAAAAGCTCTAGAAAAATTGTGTGTGTGTGTGTGTGTGTGTATATATATACATTTTCAACTGCTGATGAAAATAATACAAATCAAAATGAAGATATTGTGCTGCGTTTGCTGGGTCTCAAATCTAAAACTCTGTTTTTACTTGAAAAAGTATTTATAATCTGGAAGATCTTGGTACACTAAAGAGAGCTTTCGGAAGGTTTGAATGCTACATGAGAGGTTCTTACTATTCAAACACTGACTAAGAGGAAAAGCGGTTGGAGTTAAAGCTCAGTAACAGTATAGAACAGTAGATAAGTGTGTGATGTGAAACACAACGCGAGTGTGTTTAGCAGACATAGATGGATGTTTTTACTGAATTCCTATGCTAGTGTTGCGTGTCAGGATAGTGAACTCGTGACCCCTACTTTGGGAAGCCCTGATATACTAACTATCATAAAAGTGGAACCTTTGGTCATGTAAAACATGGAATAAGTGTAGTTTCAGCTTTTGTGGGATGCACTGAAACATCTGTAAACATATACATATTAAAGGTTTATAATGGATGCTGTTTATTTCTGAATGCCTCGGGTTAAAAATGCCTTAGTGCTCATATCTTTGCGCAGCGACATCAGATGGTCGTATTTTATCACCTGTGTGTTTTACACTAGGCGTAGTAGGCAGTCAGCAGATACATGACTACTGATATACATATATGTAAAAAAATTAATTGTATGTTCTGTAATTCTGACTGTATGTGAGGCAGATTTGCGAGTGTGTGCCTTATGGTGTGTGAAGTATGTCGTTTTTTTTTTGCCTTATCACGGAACCTGGGTCAGATCCGGCCCGGAACATTTCCACAGCCTGTCTGATTATGCTCTCTTATGCAGGAAACACAGCAAACGCATACTTCCTGTCTTGTACACACACACACACACACACACACACACACACACACACACACACACACACACACACACACACACAGTCTTTCCATTCAGTGACTACAGATGACGTCATTGCTCATTGGCGTTTGTCGGATGTAGTGATTTGGTTGTGAGTGTGTAATCAAATAAGCTTGTGTGGACCGATCTGCATGTCTAAAGTGTAGGTATGTAAGTGTGTGTGTGTGTGTGTGTGTGTGTGTGTGTGTTCTACCCCTTATAATGCAAATACATTAGCGCTGAATTAGATCTGTCTTCGTCTCACTCATCATACTGACAGGCAGAGCAAACACTCATTTACTCAGACTGGGACTGACCTGCTGCTGCTCCAGGCCACATTCTAACATATACAATCTTATCACACACCCACACCCACACACACACACACACACACACACACACACACACACACACACACACACACACACTTTTTTTAGGTCATAGGTTGCACCTAGGTCACACTGTCGGAAATGGTTACAGTTTGTGTAGAATGAGTGTACAACCATAAAAATTATTTGCATTCTGCACACCAAATCTCCAAGCCAAATCTCCACACTTTATACACACACACACACACACACACACACACACACACACACACACACACACACACACACAGAGCTCTAATACAGTACAGCTCATGGGTCACATGTAGGAAATGATTATATGGTCTTCCATAAAAGCTTACTGTCTTAAATCCTTTGAACGCCACAATGGTTAGATTTTATGCATTTATAGACGGGAAATAACGTGTGTGTGTCACGCTGCTGATACCTAACATCACACATCACACATCACACATCACACATATTATGAAGATAAGCTTGCACTTAGTTTTAACATTAGAAAGACAGAGGAAGGGAAAAGATGNAGATGTGTGTATGTCTGAACTCAGCATTAACAGTATTGATAAATAACTGTGTGTAATTGTAAATGTTAATATTAAATGTTAATTTAATGTGCGATTTGAGGCAGACATCTTATTCTTATACTTTCTCATAGTTTTTCTTTAACTTTTAACTTTTAAAGAGTAAATTTAAAGAGTTTATACATTTCTGCTTTGAGCCTGTGTGAATATTTTCAGCTTTTCCAGAGTATTTATCTATGATGAGGTGAGGAACTGCTGTTCTGAACAGGACGACCTCATCACTTATTACTCTGTTTTACATTATCACAAGTTCCTCTTGACCAGTTTCTGAACTTTCAACATCAACATCCATGCGGAGGAGCTTTCACAGTATTTAGGCTAACATGTGGCGCGTCTGCGTTGGAACAATAAGAGCAGAGACACCGGCAGAATGACTGGCAGCTCAGCAGACTCTCCATCCTTCTCCACGTTTGTGTAGTAATGTCCTTTGAGGAAACGTTTTCAGACCTGTCCATTACAACATGTGTGTAAAAATAAAAGCTCTTCCTGTTGTGAAGAGTGAGGATGCATGGCGCAGTGTGCGAGTTTCCTGTGATTTCCCTAGTGGGCCAAATTTTACTCCACACAACTGCTTAAGTGCAGCTCACTAGCTCTCCGCATCTTCAAACGTGGACAGGCCCTCTCTCGCTCGTTCTCTCTCCCTCTCTGGGTGGTTTAAATGGCTCTAATGATGCTGATTGCTGTGATTAGTCCTGTCTCCCATGGGTCTCCTCTCCGGCCTGGACCTACACAGGAAGTCACACTAGCCACTGGCGATTCGTCTTCCTGTTCATCCGGTTTGCCCTCACTCATACACACACAGCTGCTCCATGCGGGAAAACATACTTCCTAATTTCCCCATCCGCTCGTGCTCTCTACTGACAGAGTGACAAATGAGGCAGGAGCGAATCCTGAGTCGCGGTTCTTCACTCTTCCGCCATGAAACTACACTCTCCTCTCATAATTCTTTTAATGAATCTATCTGGTTAAGACTTTTGCCCAAATATTGTTTATTTGCTCAAAACTGTGTCCTTTTGAAAGATAATTCCATTGAAGTGTAGTTGGTGGATCCAGTCAGACCTGTGACAGTGAAGCTGAATGAAGAGAATTCCCTCTCTTACTGAGCACCAGAGAAGCGTCCTGGGACTATGAGTGCGTTTACATATCCATCAATTATCTTATTATCTTATCATTATCAGATTTTGGAGGTTACTCAACTATTCATGTAAAAAGAATACTATATAAGAAATAAAACAAGCAAATATTGAACCATGGGATGATGTGATGTGGCCTGGTTATTATTATTATTATTATTATTATTAGTTGATTATTTTCACCTTGAAGTTCTTGTTTTTTTAACTAGTCCCAAAGCAGTTTATTTCTGTAAAGCAGCTGTAGAGGCTCACTCGTTATATATTCTGAAAAAAAGTGATTATTGCCTGAGTCATATAGAATTGGTCCATTATCAGATTACTTAAGTGCATAACTTCTTTTGCAGTTTTCAGATTATTTTCCACATGTAGCACTTGCTATAATCAATTCCTGATCAATACTGAAAACTAGCTTTAAATATTTATATCATTTCAATTAAAATAAAATATAAATATCACAACAACAATTATTTTCCAAAGTAAGTAAACTGAAAGACGAAATATGGTATATTTTATCTAAATGACATAAATGAAATTACATGTGAATCAAATAAACTTTTTTTCAGTGTGTATGTAGCTTATATTGAGATGCAGCCATTTTGTGGATATTCATAATACATTTATACAGGTGTATGTCCTCTGCTTTACGCTGCCTACATTCACCCTGAGGAATATCTCTGTTATGTGAATCAGGTATGAAATCATATTGTCCAATCACTTTTACAGAATGTACATATACTGACCCCTGAGCTCGAAAGCTGGGGTTTGGGGACTGCACTGTTCAAGCTCAGAGCTCTGCGGAGGGCTGTACGAACGGCCCAGAGCATCACTGGAGGTGAGCGTCCCTCCCTCCAACACCTCCACACCAGGTGAAGCATAAGGAGAGCTCTGAGGATCATAAAAGAATCATACTCCAGCATCAGAGCACACACTCCGACTCAGGGACAGGTTTATTTCTCAGGCAGTACGGCTGCTTAATAATCACCACTCACACTACTAAAGGACATTTATATTTCCACTCAACATTTAGCACTGTGCTAAATTTAAATGTGCATGTATACTGTATATGTGTGTGTGTGTGTGTGTGTGTGTGTGTGTGTGTGTGTGTGTGTGTGTGTATCTGAAATCTGAAAATATACACATATCATTAGAGAGCAGGAGGAAGAGGAAGAGGACATTGACAGAAAACACACGGAACTTTAACAATGAGTAGTTATATTAGTGATACTAGTGATATATACTAACCCTAACCCATGGTGCATGGAAACAATGGCCAGTTAGAGCAGGTGGACGATGTGCCTCAGTAGTCGTTTTGTTAATTTCCACTGCGACCCTGAGCAGGATAAAGTGCTTACTGTATACAGCGTTCTCTATACCGAATAAAAATACAGCTAAGAGCTGTGTATAAGAAATACACGGCTGTGTGCATACAACGTCTACCTGAATTCTTTAACTCGGGTGACTATTGTAGAGTAATAAATTGCCAGGAAAGGAAGAGAGAGAGAGAGAGAGAGAGAGAGAGAGAGAGAGAGAGAGAGAGGGGTTTCTGAAGCACATCAGCTATAAACAAGTAAATCAACAAATTGGTGCATTATTATTACTATGATTATTATT
>JAKKZK010026388.1:0-12658 GCA_037577455.1 Pangasius macronema | reverse complement strand
CTAGTGGGTGCAAATGTTGAGGATGCAGAAGATAGGGATAGGTGGAGAGTGATGATTCGCTGTGGAGACCCCTGAAGACCCCTGTCAGGTCAGCCCAGTCTGGCCACTCTCCTCTGACATCTCTCATTCAACAAGTTTCTCACCAACAACCAGACCACTGTTACAGTCACTGAGATCACATTCTTCCCCGTTGTGATGTGTGACATTAACGTTACCTGGAACTCTTGACTTGTATCTGCATCATTTTATGCATTGACACATTATAGTCTGTTGTGTGTTCATTAGAAGATGAAGAACCAAAAACATGACTGTAAGGCTTAAGCAAATGTTTCCTATAATCCGAGTAATCCCGTTTGTACAGTGCACTGTTGAGTGTCTTATACCTTCATGCTGATTGACGGATCTCCTTTAACGAGGGCCCATTCGTAACGTACGACACCGTGGTCATCCATGCTGTCCCTGCCATCCAGTATGGCCCAGTCCGTAGGCAGCTGGATCACCACGTCCATTCCAGCGTCGCTGCGTGGCGGTTCGTCTAGCTCTGACAAAGATCACAGAGTATACATCAGCTCATTATTGTCTACACCAGTATATCTAAATAATCTGGCATCCCAGTATGTACAAATCCGATGGTGAATTGTGACCTTCACCAAAAGAAAACATTCAAGTTAACACTTTTCCTGACATTATTAAAGCATTAGTTTTCATGAATGAACCATCACGTAATGATAGTATTCAATGCTTGTATAACTTTAAATAACAAACCAAATGAGCCACGTATTAAATCCCTGCATTAATTTCATCCAAGAACGAAAATAAGTATCAGCTAATGCCATAATTGATATGTTTGTGGTGGTTATTTGGTAAAGTTGGCCAAAAAAATAAGAGACCAAATGGTGGCTGCCAATATTTAGCTCACTGAATTATCAACATGTAGTATTTTTTTGTGTAATATGTGTTTTTTTTTTGTTTTTTTTTTGGCTGAAATAAACATCTGTTAACACAGTATTTAGTTTAGCATCAATTAATACACACTCACTTATTGTGTTACTTTGAGATTAGTGGTTTATTATACCACAGTGCTGCTGAATTCTCTGATCTGTTTGGTCAGAAGGTGCTGATTCATCTGTTAAGCAGATTTTAATGTACCAAAAAGTGTACGTTTTTATCCCAGCGCTGGTTTCTGAGACATCTGTAAGTTTAAATCTAGGAACAAATACCTAATATCACTGCTATCTAGTTACATGGCAACATATCTGTAAACAACCATCAAAAAAATTAATTGTCTTGTGTTAAATACTAACGTAAATAATTATTCCGTTTTTTAAAAATTCACAGAAATGAGCAGAATTATGAATTTATATGAATTTATAGAATGTGACTGAATAGCTTATATGCACTGAGTGAAATGTTTATTACTATAGATATATATATATGAAGTGTTTATTACTATTATTACTATATATAGATCCACTAACTAATAATCTGGCAAGTTGATGTGTAATGGAAATTCAAACAAAGACATAAAAACAAGGTAATTCAACAGCAGACCTAATAAAATAACTTTACCGTCTTCGTTATTTCGTATTAGTGCAACAGGACAGAATCAACGCTCAAAGCTATAAATGATTAACTACGTTTCCTGACCAAACAAACGGCTCCAGAAGTGCGGAACGCAATCTAGACCCGCTCTGTGCTGAAGTGAAAACGAACGCCTGTTATGTACTTGGGGAAACATGTCAGTTTAAATCGTAATGCTTTTCCTTCTTTTGACTTTTCCCTCAATCATTGGAGGGATTCACCAGTGTATTGGCCAATAAGAAGATGCCACGGGTGATGCTTTAGATACGGAAAACATCTGCTCTGGGCCTATTGTGTTCATGTTTTCTCTTTTAGCCTTTATCTGTAATCAGCTGTCATAGGGTGAAGGTGAAATGAAAGCATGCTTTCTCTTTTGGCTTCACCTGATAGTTTCCTGGTATTTATAACCCATGTATTAAATGCAAGTGCATCCATCTGCATAAATCAGGAATTACATGTGTCTATATATTTCAGAAACATACTTGTACTTGAAATATGATCAAACAAAAAAATACACTTTCTGACAAAAAACTGTGAACGCCAAACCCCCAAAATGTCAGTATTGGTACTGATCAGACAGAAATGTTCATATCAGAGCATTTCTAATACTTAAGGGAACTAAGGGGTCAAGCCCAAACCTGTTCCAGCATGACAATGCTGGTTTAAACACACGGTTTGATGAGTTTGACACAGAGGAACTTCAGTGTCCTTCACAGAGCCCTGACTTCAACCCTACCGAACACCTTTGGGATGAAGTGGAACGCCGACACTTCAAAACTCCTCACTGACATCAGCGCCTGATCTCACTAATGCTCTTGTGGCTGAATGAAAACAAATCCCCACAGCCACGCTCCAACATCTAGTGGAAAGCTTCCCAGAAGAGTGGAGGCGACAAAGAGGGGACTACATCTGGAATGGGGATGTTCAACAAGCACATGTGGGTGTGANTCTTGTGGCTGAATGAACACAAATCCCCACAGCCACGCTCCAAACTCTAGTGGAAAGCCTTCCCAGAAGAGTGGAGGCGACAAAGAGGGGACTACATCTGGAATGGGGATGTTCAACAAGCACATGTGGGTGTGATGATCAGGCATCCACAAACTTTGGGGGCAGTCGTGGCCTAATGGTTAGAGAGTCGAACTTGGAACCTGAAGGTGAACCTGAAGGTTGTGGGTTCAAGTCTCAGGTCCTGCAGGGATTGTAGGTGAGGGAGTGAATGACCAGCGCTCTCTGCCACCCTCAATACCACCACTGAGGTGAGCAAAATGGCTGCCCACTGCTCCAGGTGTGTGTTCACTTGGATGGGTTAAATGCAGAGCACAAATTACGAGTATGGGTCACCACACTTGGCTACACGTCACTTCACGTCACTATATTTGTGTTCACCAACTTTCCTTCTGGAGAAATCTAATCAGCTCATAGAAGTATTCCAGCAAATGGTAAAAGAAAAGAGTGCATTAGATATATAAGAAATTCTCCACTCCCTGTTCTTCCCATGGTCTAAAGTCTAAAGTCTGAAGAATGCTAGACCATCCAAACCTGCAGCCACGATTCCACCTTGATAAGAATGGATCTCAGGTCCACCAATCAGCCATAACATGAAAACCACTGAGAGGTGATGTAAATAACATTGATTATCTTGTTACCATACCACCTGTCAAGGTGGAGGATATATTAGGCAGCAAGTGACCAGTCAGATCACAATCCGATTGAGCATCTGTTGGATTTCTGAACCATGGAGACCCACCTTGTGACTTACAGGACTTAAGGGATCTGCTGCTATTGCCTTGGTGCCAGATACCACAGCACACCTTCAGAGGTCTTGTGGTGTCCATGTCTTGACGGGTCAGAGCTGTTTTGGTGGCACAAGGGGGGACTACACAATATTGGGCAGTTGGTTTTAACGTTATGGCTGATCCGTGTATGTTATGGACCAGATCTTCTGGTCCAAAATTCAAATACAGTGCAAGCATCAAACATTGGGTGATGTGCTATCTGGTCAATGGCACGAAATTCAGTTGGCATGTTTCAGTGGTTTTCCTGTTATAATATACCTAAGGGCCTATCAATTAGCTTAGAGCAAGGAAAAAAACAAGCAGGCCAGTGTGTGTGTGTGTGTGTGTGTGTGTGTGTGTGTGTGTGTTTACTCCAGGACCACAGTGCTAATCCACCATGACCTTCAGGAGCATCTGAGTATTAAGAGTGGCATTTGATCTCAGCTCAGCAGCCATCCATCCTGGTGGATCTCCACAAAATCCTTGTACCTCGCATCGCCGAGTCTCCATCTTCATCCTCGTCCGGAGGCCTGCGGTGATGCTCTCGCGATGCGCTGACGTTGCGCGCGACCCGGCTGAAGGTGCTGAAGCCCCGCTGAAACGAAAAGGCGCAGACGCTCGCGCCGCCGTACGTGCAGTTGAACAGGTAGCAGCGCAGACCCCCGCCGCTGTCCGGCTGCTGCGGCTGCTCCTGAACGATGGCCGTGGTGCAGCGCGGCTCGGCGCAGCACGCGCGCACGCAGTCCCGCCGGCTGTACACGCGGCCCGGGGCCGACAGGAAGGTGGCGCCGCGCTCGATGGAGGCCATGGCGCGGATGATGCGCTCCTCCGCCGCGTCGAAGTCGCTCAGACACGCGTCGCTGGCGTCCTCCGCGCTCTGATACGAGTCGTCCTGCTGCAGCTGCTTGCGGAACTCCTCCAGCAGCTCCTCCACACCGGACAGCTTGGACTTCAGGTCGGAAATCTGAGAGGCGCCAGAGACGCCTGCACTGGCGAAGCAGAACAGCACAAAGCCCAGCTGGTGATGGAGGAGCGCCGATAACAACAACATATTCCCTCTAATCCTTTGCGTTTACTTTGGAGAAGATAATCACTGTCGTGTTCCTGATCAAGTCCCAGATGTCACAGAGATGTCTCAGCACAAACAAAGCTGCATTTCCGTCTCCAGCCAGCGCGCAGGTGCCGCTTTTGTCCTCGACAGAGATGCTGGTGATGAGAGATTCACGAGTCGGTTCTTTCTGAATCATTTGAGCGAGTCGATTCTGACCAGGATGAATCGAACATGTCTTTTCCCATGTAGTCTATAGACATTACAGAACATTGGCTTTCATTGATCAAGCTGTTGTACAACGCAGTTATGCCCACAATGCTTGAATATTATATAATTATATTATATTATAATATATAATAATACTTGATAAATATACAGTGTGCAAAAATCTTAGGCACATGCGAATAAATGCTGTAGAGCAAAGATGCCTTCAAAAATAATGAAATAAATATTTCTACATTTAAAAAAATATTATAAAGAGCAGTAAACAGTAATCAATGAAACAAAGTCAGTATTTGGTGTGACGATCCTTCNTTCTGGAGACTTCGACTGTCGACTCGCTTCTTATTTCTGCAGCGAAACCCAGCAGCCTTCATTCTGTTTTTTTTTTTTTTGTCTGAAAAGTGTCTCTTATGTAATCTGCTGCTTTCTTAATTCATGCTGGAAAACTAATGTTTGGAATCTAAAATGTTTTTGTACTGAATCAATAATGTAGAAGTCATAAAATACAAATCTATAAAAAAGTTTGTACAAAAAAAAGGGGGGGGGGGGGTGCCAAGACTTTTGCACAGTACTGTATTTTATTACATTTATTACAAATTCTTGTTACAAATCTCTTGATTCCATTGCCAGCAAATGTACAGAGCCTGTATGATGTTTTTTTTTCAGGCAAAACAACATACTTGCTTTAAAATGAAAATAATCTTCCAACAGTTTTAGCTCAGTCATAAAACGCTTGCCTCGCACCTCCAGGGTCGGGGGTTCGATTCGCGTCTCCGCCCTGTGTGCGTGGAGTTTGCATGTTCTCCCCGGGGTTACCTCCAGGTACTCCGGTTTCCTCCCCCAGTCCAAAGACATGCGTTGTAGGCTGATTGGCATTTCCAAATTGTCTGTTGTGTGTGTGATTGTGCCCTGTGATGGGTTGGCACCCTGTCCAGTGTGTCCCCCACCTGGTCCCCCGAGTCCCCTGGGATCGGCTCCAGGGTCCCCCGTGACCCTGCGATATTTCAGTACATTTAAAAGTAGCGACTTTGTTTTTTCACTTCAATACATTTTGCGGCAGAATGAATGGAGGTTTACTTGCAAACAAGACAGACCAAGCAGGAGGAGAAGCTGGTTCAGTTATACAATCAAATGGACTGTCTAAAAACATTAATATATTATTATGTAACTCCTACGACAACAGAGGGACTTCAAAACTTCAACTGCAGTGGACATGGACCACCATGTTTGCTTTGGTCTTGTTTTTGTGAAATTCTGCAAGATCCCTGGATACTAAATACCAAATACTATCATTGGATAAACACGTTGGGTCCGAAATGGTTGGGATCTCACATGGTTAAATGATTTGTTTAAACGAATTGAATCAGTGAAGTGATTCCCATCACCAGGAGACGAGAGCATGTGACACTAACACTACTGCGACAGAAAACAGTGGTTGCCAGATAATATCACTGGTATTGTTTAGGCTGTTGTTTAACGCACGGGTTCCCAACCCACTTCCTGGAGAACCTCCTGTCCTGCACATTTTAGTGTTTTCCCAACTCAATTCAATTCCGTTTCATTTGTATAGCGCTTTTAACAATGGACATTGTCACAAAGCAGCTTTGTAGAAATAAATACATTCAGGATATAAATTGTAAATGCATGAATTTATCCCTATCCCCTATCGAGCGAGCCAGAGGTGATGGTGGTGAGGAAAAACTCCGAGACGATATGAGGAAGAAACCTTGAGAGGAACCAGGCTCAAAAGGGAACCCATCCTCATGTGGGTGACACCACATTATAAATAAATCCCTTTTATAATTGTGTACTACATGGACAAATAGTGTAATTGTGTAACCAGGAAATCCATTACAATTTTTACATGAGGTTTTGCTGAACCTATCCACTGTCCACTGATGGAGATCTGAGTGCAGCCCCAAAGCCACCACAGCAATCGCAGTCCCAAGCCATCACAGTACAACTGCCCATATGAGCCACAGTCCAAAGCCATCTTCATGGTCCCCAAGTGGCACCATCCACAGCAATCCCAATGATCTTCAGGCCGTCCATGTGGGGCCACCCCCACCAGCAGCGAGCGATCTCCAACCGATGAGAACTCCAACCAGAAGTAGAGCATCAGGATGGATCAGGCAGGTCCAGAGAGCAGAAGGGGTCAGGATCACTGGCATCTCAGGAGTAGCATGTGTAGCTCGAGAGAGAGAGAGAGAGAGAGGGAGAGAGAGAGAGAGAGAGAGAGAGAGAGAGCCTACATAAAACAAAATACATGCAATTATGTTGGAATTCAATGTGTAGCTGCATCTACATGTGCAATATGCATCTACCAGACCAATCTGGCAACCCGGGCAAGACAAAGCAGCTATATGTATGTGACGTCACATGTTTTCTTTTCAGTTCAACTCAGAATGAAGCTCAGGACTACTGACAAATCTACCCAATCTGGGTTTCGGTACCAAACAAAAATGAGCAATAATAAATATTTCATTACAATTGATTTATGATTGTATTCCTCCTCTGAAGGAATCAGCTCCTGAAGTCTGGCTGAATCCCAAAAGGCTCAGAACTGCATATTTAAGTGCATGAAATGATAAGATCTGAATTAATTAGTCTATGTTTGACTATATATGCTACTGAGTAGGATGTCTTGCTCCGCAAGTCGTTTCTTCCTTCATGCATTAGCTAGCGTCTACCACATGAGGTCATCAGAGTGACTGAAATCAAACCCAGGAAAAAAAATCTCATCTCAAAAGTGCCTTCTTCAGTCAGTTCACAGTTCATTCATTCAGTCAGCTTCAGTTACCACTTTATCCTGGTCAGGGTCACAGTCGATTCAGAACCTATACTGAAACACTGGGTGTGAGGCAGGGACACACTCTGAATGGGACACCAGTCCATTGGGCACACACTCATTTCCCACCCAGGGGCAATTTAGAGTAGCCAATCTATTTACCGGTGTGTTTTTGGGAGGTGGGAGGACACTGGAGAACCCTGCAGAAACTCACATGGACACAACGAGAACCCTGAAGAAACCCCATGGGCCCCAAGGAGAACAGTAACCAAAGGTCAGGATTGAAGCAGAAACCCAGAGATTGGTTGACTGCTCCATTCCATGGGCTGCTTATAATCCTCACAAGTTCATATGAAACTTGCCCCAGATAGTCCACCTTGAAGAACATGAACTACGGTTATACTGAGATATGTGTGCAGTGCTTATTGAGTCTGCTGCTAATTTTTGGCTGCTGCTGCATTTTCGTTACTTCAGTAACAAGTTAGCAGTTGTGTGGTGTGCTGATGATCTCAAAAAAAATGTAAGTGCTAAAAACCAAAAAGCTTTTCTCAACTAACCATTTCCCAGCAACATTCAACGACACATTAGTGAGAAAGCCGGCATAGAAGTAGTGGAGACAAGAAACTCAAAAGTCCAGAATGTAAAATTATTCAGTAGAGTTATTGCTCTGAGTGGCAGCACAGACTCAGCTCGGCTAGTTAGCCGTCAACAGGATGACAAGAAAGATGACACTGATGGCGATATTAGCTTTGGACGATGACCTGTTTGAGCAGAGGGTAGAGACGAAGACTCGAGATAGCTGGACAGACTAAAGGACTAAAGCTCTGCTGCATCGCTCTCTTTAGCTAGAAATGAAGCGAGGGATAAAACCCACTGATGCAACATTTAAGACAACAATAGACCAGAATTTTCCAAATGATTGGTGAAACCATAAAAGGGTAACATGCTTAAAAGTAAGCTTAGCTTAGCAATAAAAGCATATAGCTACCAATTTACCAATTTAGCACTGTGCATGCGTAGACCACCAGTTGGAAAACACCAATCTACCTTTCTAAAACCATGGTGGCAAGATGATTGGTGGTTCCTCGCTGGTGTCTTATGCGTGCATTTTGAACATTGCTAAAGTGGTAGGCCTATTTTTCTCTCAGGTAGCAAGAAGAAGACCTTAGATCTGAACTATTTCCTGTGTAAAGAGAGTGCACATCTTTACACAGCAAAATAGCCAAATAGAAAGGTAGAATAGTTGCCACAGTAAACATACTGGAAGTGGAGCACTGTTTTGGCTGTTAGACCCATTCCCTACATGGTAACGTCACCGCCCTGCTCTCAGACTCCGCCTACCGTGTGTGTGTGTGCGTGTGTGTATGTGTGTGTGTGAGAGAGATAACTGGAAACAGGGCAGGGTCCAGCACAGACAGAGCAGACGTCGGGAAACGATTTCACAACTTGTTTTTGTTGCTCATGCCGGATGGATTCATCCAGTCAGTGACTGTTACCAGTTGAATGTTTTTGTTTTGTTTTGTTTGTTTGCTCTTTAAAAGCGGAAGGCATTTATCTTCCTCTCTTTCTTTCCTTCTTAAGCCAGGGGCGCGCGGGCGGAGTTTCACACACACACAAACCCGCGTGAAGTTTGGGAAACTATGCGAGCGCGTCGTGGGAAAGTGTGCGCGTGAAACGTTCCGGATCCGCACCGCACCGCGCGCGCGAGTCACAGCGTTTGGGTCGTGACTTCCAGATCGCCGCTGCTCACGACACGAGAGCGCGTGCACATCATTTGTCTATTTCCTTGCACTTTTTTTTTTGTTTTCTTCCAAAATCAAAAAAAAAAAAAATGAGACGTTGCATTTAAAAAAAAAAAACCCAGAATGCATGATTGTGCTCTGCGGAGGATGTCGCAGCGCGAGGTTGAGACTTTAAAGCACGCTCGTGTGCACGCGGAGATCGGGATTTAGAAGTGCAGGAGCCTGATGATGATGATGATGAACTCGGATCGGGAAGGTTTGTGTCTCCCGGCGACGGAAAGCGCGGACGGTGCGCGCCGAGGAAGCGCCTCGTGCCTTCACACGGACGGGTTCGGCGACAGCGCTTCGGTCCCCGCAGCCGGAGATTTCTGGAACGAGCCCGCGGTGGTGAGAGGCGCGAGCGCGGGGGGGAGTGTGAGCTGCGCGGACGGAGGTAGTAGCGGCGGCTGTGTTGGTGGAACGTCGGGCTCGGGTGCGTCCAAGAGCCGAGCCGCGAGCGTCGCGTACGTGCTGAACTCGGAGTCGGGCCCGGCGGAGAGCGCGGCCCTGCAGTGCCTGAAGGATGCGTGCGACGCGGCGGCTTGCCGGCTCGACGTGGTCCACTTCGGCAAGCTGGACTTCGGAGAGATGGCCGTGCTCGACCAGTTCTACAACGCAGGTGGGTTCGCTGAGCCTCGGGGCTGTGAACGCCGTGTACACAGCAACCAGCATCCACATTTCAGTGAGGTCCACGGCGCAGAAATGTGTCCTACTTAAAATCTCTCTTATCCTTCCCTTCTTCCATACACTGCTCTGACTCCATATGACTAGCTGTCACCATTCTTAAAAATGACAGACGTCATGTTAAAGGAGCAACAAGAGGTCATTTGCAAGAATATACCATTAGTTTTGAACATTATCTTTATTTGTCCTTGCGTATTTTCCAAAAGTGTCACAGTAAGCTGATTTCACATTAAAGACCAATAGAGTAGAGTTCTTACTATTAATAAATTCTACAATTAAAAAAAAATCTAATTACTGTAAATTGTAGAACTGCTATTTTCATTATTTCCCTTAACATATTAAAAAAGCCAGTACATACACACAAAACCCAAAACCTTTCAGAACCACTGAGGTCCTGCTAGATAGTCATGGTTACAGAGATTTTCAACTCCAATCCCAGGAACCTGGGAATTAATATAGGTTTTAGTGTTTTCTCTGCCCTAATGCATCTCATTCAATTAATCAGCCAATTCACAGCCCTTCTGGAGTGGACGTGGGTGTGTTAGAGCAGGGAAAACACTCAAATTTGCATGACGGGGTTCTCCAGGACCAGGGTTGAGCACCTGTGAGCTAACGGACTTTTATGAAATGGGTCAGGAGAGGGAGAACTTTGGCTTGTGCAGGGTAGTGGGTTTCCCGTAATGGAGTTGAGAATCTGTGATTCGTTCTCTGGGGCAGTCGTGGCCTAATGGTCTGATAGTCGGACTTGTAACCTGAAGGTGAACCTGAAGGTCGTGGGTTCGAGTCTCGGGTCCGGCAGGGATTGTAGGTGGGNAAGGCACCGATCCCCCAACTGCTCCCTGGGCGCCACAGCTAAAATGGCTGCCCACTGCTCCGGGTGTGTGTTCACTATTGTGTGTTTGCACGCACTTTTTTCTTTATTGGCCTTTATAGTGCGCTGTCTATGCTTTGCACTTTTGCATTGTGCATAAATAAACCCCTCATGAGGTTAAAATGTGGTTGTGGTGTCTAATCCTACCTACAAATGGATGCAACTGCAGCACTCTCAGAAATAAACTAGGGTTTTTTTTTTCTTAAAGCAGTGTTTCTCAGTCCTGCCGAGGACACCATGCCGCGGCACCTCTTCTATCACACCGGAGTTCAGGCTTGTTAATTAGCTGAACCGGGTGTGTCCAGGCCAGAGAAAACACAACAATGGACCAGGAGTGTGGGACACGGAGTTAGAGGAACATAGCTGTAGAGGAAAAGTCATGAAAGTAGATATGACATTTACCTATAGGTACATTGAAAGGTGAACTTGGTCCCTAGGGGACTAGTGGTTAGGCCGCAGCGCTCTCACTGCTGGTCAGGGAACCGACCCGAGCCGCTGGGGTTGCATGCAACAGTATGTTCGCAGTGCTGGAAACAAGCCAGGATAAAATTGGGGAGGGTTGTGTCAGGAAGGGCATCCGGTGTTTAAAAAACTGTGCCAAATCAAATAGACATGGACCAGTGATCTGCTGTGGCAACCCCTAAGGGGAGCAGCCGAAAGAGGAACAGCAACATTTAAGGCTGAAACGGGTATGATTTAGTTTTTATTTCCAAGATTAGGTCTCTAAGGGTTAGGTGGCTTCGACATTTTAATCATTTCCCACTTTTGTTCACGAAGCCCCGCTCCCAGGATCAGTGGAGGCCCATATAGTGTCTATAAAATGACTCACAGTAGGCGCATCCAAACCCAAGCAAGCATTCTGGACCGCCTGGAAGTCTGTTAAACAGGTTTCCTCAGTGACGTAATACAGTTTTGCTAAGGCCATGACTTAATCCATTGTTGTTGGGGTTTTTTTTTGTCATGTTCTACTTATCTTCCAGATTCTTTGTACAAGTAAGGAATAAAAAAAAATCGACTATTGCACATTTTTTTTCCTGATTAAGCAGGAGCACACCTAATACAACTCATCGGATATTTGACAACTGAAATGGACTCAAACGTGCTCCTTCTTGGTTGGTATCAAATCCTCCAGTCACACAGGCCTTCCGCAGATACGTAGCAGAGCGTGCAGTATCACAGGGATCTCATTTTTTGTTTCTTTAACCACAGAAGAATTTGCATTTCAACTGCACTGTTTCTGTTTATCATCTCATCTGATAAGGGTATGTAAAACGTGCAGACCTTAGAGGACAGATTTCTGCTGCAATTTCCGCACATTACGCTGGTCTTATGACTTGTGGTGAGACACTTGTGGCTTTCCTGCACATCCCCTGGCATTGGTTGATATCCTTGGGACTCGATTTAAAAACAAAACAAAACAAAAAAACAGATCTTCTGTAAATTTGTTTTTGAAAAACAACGTCTCACATGTCTTACCTCATTCAAGTGCATCAGAAATGCCCAGTTTGTCTCAGTCACATTTCAACCACTATCACCAAAGGACTAGAAGTATGTACGTGGTACATGGTGCAGTCATGAGGCTCTAGAACAGTTGAGCATGAGTTTTGAAGAGCTTTGGCGGTATTTGGTATTGCAGGTCAAACTTGTCCCAAGTCCCACTTGCTTCATTCAGAAGATGTCTGAGGGGTTCCATGACTTTGGAAGTGTTTCATAAAGTCCAGCAAATCTCAGGATTTTGAAACTGTTTGGCTTTTCTTCTCTCCTGACAACACTAAGTGGAAGCTCTCGTGTTTCTCCATATGAGTGTAACGTCCATTGCTTGTTCTATGAATCACTTCATCTCATGAAGGACCTGGTGGATATATGTATAGATGAATCTGAGAAGTTCAAGCATCATTATAGTTG
>JAKKZK010026312.1:0-16796 GCA_037577455.1 Pangasius macronema | reverse complement strand
GAGCAGAGGGAATGGAAGTGGCAGAGGAAGGCAGGGAAGTAAAGGGTCGGGAGGAGAGGGAAAGGGAAGAGAACTGACAGGAAAGTAAAACAAGAAAAGGAAGGGAAGAAGGGGAAGGGACAGGAAAAGGAAAATGGAAGGAAGGACTGAGATGAGAAAAGATGAGATGGGGGGAGAAGGTAAGAGAATGAAAGGAAGGAAGGGGATGAATGGGAAGGAGAGAAGGTAAGGACAGGAACTGGGAGGAAGAGAAAAGGAAAAGGAAGGGAAGTGGATGGAAAGGGAAGTCCAGATTCATGTGTGTGTGTGCGTGTGTGTGTGTGTGTACGTGTGTGTGTGTGCGTGTGTGTGTAAAACGTCAGAAAGCAGACGCGGTGAAGACGGTCACGTTCTCCGGCTGTATGGGAGAGACGCACTTGGACAGTAAACCGATCGGATTGTGGAACTACAGAGAGAGAGATGGAGACTGTAAAGGATGCGTGGTCAGGTATACACACCTACACACTCATGGCCATGGGGTTACACACTGCTGAATTAATACACACTGAGGAGTGTGTGTGTGTGTGTGTGTGTGTGTGTGTGTGTGTGTGTGTGTGTGTGTGTGTGCGCAGTCCTCAGCCTGCTGACTCTGAAGCTGTGGTTCAGTTTGATGGTGAGGGTTACGCTGCCGTCAGTCGTCCAATCAGATGGAACCCCAACAGTTCCACAGTGACGTTTAAGTTCCGCACTTTCTCCACCAGCGCCGTGATGATGTATCTTGCCACCAAGGACATGGTAACTTTGTTACCGACACACACACACACACACACACACACACACACACACACACACACACACACACAGCTATCCCAAACTCTGTCTCTCCGTCTCTATCTGAGCAGAAGGACTTTATGAGTATCGAGCTGAGTGAGGGTCGTGTGAAGGTCAGCTATGATCTTGGTTCTGGTACTGGCTCCGCCCTCAGCCAGAAACGACACAACGATGGACGATGGAAATCTCTCACCATGACTCGCTCCAAAAAAGAAGGTAATCATTAACACTATTAGAGCTGAACTTGGTCCAAAAGCCATTCAGCGGTTTTCTTCTATTGATGCGACATTGAAGTTCGTCCAGCTAACAAAGAACATTCCAGCATATCTGACTGATGCTCTGAAGGTTACTTTCCTGTGTGATGTTACAAAAATAATGTTCCTGCAATACTGTGAAAATGTAACTAAAGTACTCTCAGTATATAAAACCGTGTGGCGTAGGTTCAGAGTCTCAGTGTCCAAGAGGTTTAGAGTTCCAATCCCAGAACTGGCATCTGAGCAAAGCCCCAACCCTTTATCTCAGCACACACCAGGTCTCACACACACTCACCTGTCTTTTTACATTGTGGGAAGAATGCTGTTGCTTGTGAAGAAAATGGACACACCTTATTTGCGTAAGGTTCAGCATCTGACCCTCATCTCTCAGGCACTGTGCTCCTACTGGACATGGACACCAACGAGGAGGAGAAACTTTTCATAGACTCTCAGGGAGGAGCGACGGGTCTGAACCTGAAGGAGGATGAGAGGATCTACTTCGGTGGTTTACCCACCATCGGGAACTACAGGTAAACACCTTGAACTAACAGGGCAGCGGTGGTGCAGTAGTCAAGGCATCAGAAGGTCATGATTTCAAATCCCAGCACCACCAAGATGCCACATTTGGCTCGGTGAGCGAAGTCCTTAACTCCGCTCTTCAGCTGTATGAAATGAAGCAAATGTAAGGTGTTGGTGTGGGACCAGTGGAAGCTTGAGGCAACTGGAGGATAGTTGAGTCTGTTTAAGGATGTTTATGAGCAGATTAGATCCCACAGTGGTGGTGAGATCACTAGCAGTCATCGTGGTAAATCCTTAAGATCACCACCTAAAGGTTCTTGGCAACTTAAGGACTAGGAAACACTTCGATATTTTTGGAGAACTAGGAGCCGGTTACACCAATACTTCTTAACTCAGGTGGTGTGAACTGCTAAATAAATTATGCAGGCTAAGTTATGTGGGAATTGAAGTTGAAATGATACGGTGTTGAGCATTCTAACATTTATTTATTTTATTTTTTTTCAATAGCAAATCCAGGTAAAGCACTTCCATGTTTAAAGTTTGCTTTAATGCATGTGCGAGATGCCGTGTTATAACAAACACAGTGCTAGTCTAATGATTGCAACCATGCGATGGAGTACTTCACCACTGCTCCACACTCTCGCTTACCACTGAGCTTTCTCCTGCTCCTGAGGCTCTAAGTCACACTCTTCAACCTCTGATATTCACACGCTATCAACCTTCTCTGCTTTTATCTGGCTTCATTTTAATATGTATGTAATATATATATATATGTATAATCTCACTGATCTGTATGGAGGTTTAGAGAGACCATTATTGTGTTATTATAATTATTACGTTATGAAGTTAAGATGTAAGAACTTCCTGGGAATTTCTAGGATCTAAAAAGCAGGAAGTAAGGTAGATAGGAAGGTAAAAAGGAAGAAAGCATGAGGCGTCTGTGAGAGAACCGGGTCCGGATTACTCTGACAGCTCTGTATCCGTCAGGCCTGAGGTGACCCTGAGGAGATACGCCGGGTGTATGAAGGACATCGAAGTTTCCCGGACGCCGTACAACCTCCTGAGCAGCTCGGACTACACCGGACTTACCAAGGGCTGCAGCATAGAGGTCTCCCTCTTGTTCTCTTTCTCTTTAAACTCTGTGTATTTCTGCGTTTGTGTCTCTAACCCATAGCCCTGTCTCTCCCACGCTGCAGAACGTCCACACAGTCAGTTTCTCCAGGCCCGGCTTTGTGGAGTTGAGTCCGATGGTGTTTGATGTCAGCTCAGAGATTACGCTGTCCTTCAGCACCAAGAATGAAAACGGCATCATCCTGTACGGCCGAGGCGGAGTGACCGCCTTGACCCACCTCACCCAGAGCACACAGAACATCCAGAACCAGAACCGTTTCCAGAACCCAGGCCGCAAACGCAGGCAGACCGGAGAGGTGAGGGAGTCCCTGGGGACAAAGCAATAAAGACAGTTAGAAAAATATACACACAGAATATCGGACTGTGCGTGAGAGAGAGAGAGAGAGAGAGAGAGAGAGAGAGAGAGAGAGAGAAGAATGGAAAGGCATCCAAACAGACCAAAACTGAAAAGACCGAAAAAGTGAATCAGAGAGATTGGAGAAGATGATTGGTAGACCAATGGAGAGCAGGAGGAAGAAAAAAAAAGATCTCGTTAGAAAGACAGAAAGAGAGAGAGAGAGAGAGAGAGAGAGAGAGAGGTAGACAGACAAGAATACAGAATCAAACAAGGACTGAGAGAAATTGATAGAAAGATTGGTGGAGAGAAAGAGAAAAAGAGGGATGGAGAGAGGGAGAGGAGGAAGATGAGTGTCTGCGGTCCTCAGTTCACCATAACAGTGATGAAGCCAGAGGGTTAGCGGTGTGTCTCACATGCTATAAAGGAGATTGATGACTCACCTGTGTGTGTGTGTGTGTGTGTGTGTGTGTGTGTGTGTGTAATTGCTTCTGGCGGATATAAAACAAAACACACTCTCTCTCAAGACCAGCGGCACAAGGATCGGTTTAATTAAAATATGACAGCCTACGTCTCTTTCTCTAATGCCTCTCTCACTCTTTCTTTATCTCTCTCTCTCTCTCTCTCTCTCTCTCTGTTTCTCTCTGTGTGTGTCTCTCTCTCTCTCTCTGTCTCTTTCTCTCTCTCTGTTTCTCTCGCTCTATCTCGAGGGCATCACATCAATTATGTGGTGCAGGTCGTAGCTTTAACCTGCTCTTCCTCCCTCCCTCCCTAACACCCTCCTTCGCTGCCTCCGTGCGTCCCTTGCTCGTAAAAATAGATTTATTTTCCGCCTCATTGATGGATGGGGTCCAATTTGCACCAGCTCCTCGCGGGACAGCGTCCGAGAGCGTCCCCTTTTTGAAAATCATTATGGTCCCTAAATGAAGTGGACGCGGCCGGGGGTTGTATCCCGCTTCCCTTTTTTATTTTCTCCCCATTTTTCCTTCCTCGCTTGTTCCCGCCACGAGGGCTTTCGAGAATGAAACCATGCTTGTGCATGCCCTGCTGTAATTCTGTATCTACTCAAGGTGTGTGTGTGTGTGTGAGTTTGTGCTCCATCCTGTTGGAAGACACACTCTACTCTTATAAGAGCTTTTACGGTCAGCCAGGTCAGTCCACCATGGAGTGTTTGTTGTTCTTCAGGTTACGTCAGATTCGATCTTTAGATTAGTTGTGGCGAATGTTATGTCATGTTATGGAAGGTCATAAAAAGCACAACAGTGATGCTAGGACAGGCAGGACACGTCCATGAGACACGCAATCAGGTTAAACCAGAAAAGAGTGCTTTATTTACGTGCATGGATGTGGATGGTGGAACGATGGATGCTCAGTGATGGGCAGTTCATAAAGATTGTGTTTGTGCGTTTCGGGTGCTGCTGTGGCTTTGCTTCGGGAGTCATGTTTGTCTTTCCTCTTTTCCCAAAGTCAGGAAGGGATCAGCCCTCCCTTTAGCTATCACTGCTTGAGGTTGTCCAGTAAGTGCGGTAAACCTACAGGCCCCTCCCATTACTCCCAGAGCCTGCTGTATTGGGACACAACTCTAGCATGAGTGCTAGTAGCATTTTGATCCTTGGCAAGCATTAGGAGTTTGTCCATCAGGGGAATGGGCTAAGTGTCAAAATCTGCCACCTCACTGATCCTCTGGAGATCGTAGAGTCTTGTCTGGCTTTAGCACCATCACTATGGTGCTGGACCAGAGGATGATGTATTCTGTACCATTTTCTGTTTCTCAGTCTCTAAGGCTTGAGAAAGGCTTCTGCAGCATGGTGACTCCCACGCGGCCTGCGGATGTGCCGTTGGATCCTGTTCAGCCAGGGGCAAGGGTGAACCATTTGCTGTAAAGTTCCTCCAAGTCTAGCTGTTCTAGACCCAGTTCCACCCTTTCGTGCAGAGGTGGAACAGGGTTCCTACCACGTCACCAAGACCAGGGCCAGGGTTCCTCTGAGCCTGTTGTAGATCAAGTCCTAGAGGCTCTAAGCTTCCTCACTACAACAATGAGTGATATAGGACCAGTTCTGGAGGACTGTCTGGTTGGCTGTCTAGCTAACGATCCTGACCATATGTCTGTCTGTGTAGAGGGTATCTCTGTGTACGTCTGTCTAGCACTATCAGCTGCACTCTGCTGACCGCTGGCTGACTGTAGCCTGGCTGGGCAGATAGCTGATTCTAGCTGGTTGTCTATCCGACTCTTTGGCTCTATCTCTCTGTCTTTCTGTCTGGCTGGTCATCTGGCTGTTTCTTTGGCTGACTCTCTGGCTGTCTGACTCTGGCTGACTCTCTGTCTGGCTGTCTGACTCTGGCTGCCTCTTTGGCTATCTGACTCTGGCTGACTCTTTGGCTGTCTGACTCTGGCTGACCCTCTGTCTGGCTGTCTTTCTATCTGGCTGGTTGTCTGACTGTTTGGCTATCTGGCTGTCTATATGACTGTTTGATTAGCCGTCTGTCTGTCTGACTGTCTGATTGGTTCTCTGTCTGTCTGTCTTCTAGCTGTCTGTCTGTCTGTCTGACTGATTTAGTAATTTTTAAGAAGTTCTGTGTAGAATAAGTCTCTCTTTTACCCTGTCCCTCCGTCTGTCTGTCTGTAGCCGTACGTGTCAGTGCAGTTGAATAAGGGAGCTCTGGAGGTGCTGGTGTTCAGCGGCAGTAGGAACCCTCGCCGCACCATCAGAAAACCTGATGGAGGGATTTTACATGATGGACTCGAGCACTCACTGCGCATCCGCCGGCACTCGGGAGGGTGAGCGAATCATTCTTTCAGGCTGTAGTCATCTTTCTCTCTTTCTATTTCTGACTCCTTCTCTACTTGTTACTATCCTTTTTTCCCCTTCTTTCTTTCTTCATATCCCTTTCTAACAACTTGTCGGTTGCTTTCTCTCTCTCTCACTTTTCAGTCTTTCATACATTTTCTCTATTTCACCCTTTAGCTTTCTTTCTTTCTTTCTTTCTTCTTGTTTATTGTTATTCTTTCCATTTGCACCATCATTCATTCTCGCTTTCACAGCTTTTCTCTCTCCTGCCTCACTCACTTTCTTTCTCTCTTCTTTCTTTCTTCTTTCTAGCAGTAATGATTGACAATGTGCGTGTGTGTGTATTAGCTCATTCTCAGTGCAGGTGGACGAAGAGGTGCGACTGGAGCAGGCATTACCCAATGATCAGCCAATCGTTATCCAGAGGCTGTTTGTGGGCGGAGTCCCGGCTGACATGGCAGGTGGCCTGCAGAGACCCGGCTTGCCGTTCGAGGGCTGCATCTGGAACCTTCTGATCAACACGATGTGCGTCACACACACACCTACACACACCTACACACACATATTTATTCCTCCAATCAGTGAGGATTTTTACTAACAAACATTTCATCTTTAATTCAGCCATTTCATACTTAAAGGCTATTTCTCAGGTAAAACTTTATGCCACACTCCCTACCTGTCCACGTTTATAGATAACAGTGTATCATACACCGTGAAAAAAACCACGTCAGCAAGTCTGAGACACCGAACAGCTCCACGGAGCCAAACTGGTGGCCATATGCTTTCATTACTTAGCTATTCATTAGCTGTACAACTCCAGTAGAGAAATAAAGAAACAAACGTCAAGAAATTCCGTTTTGTTTACTATTATGTGGGATTTTTAAAGATTTTTTTCAGTAAATCAGACCGTGTGCTCCCCCTACTGGACACTTAGCATCACATCAGCCGATGGATAAAAAGCCCTGAAAACATTTTTACTGCTGTAATAAACAAATTGAGCTGTGTATCAGGGTCGATAATAATATGCTGTAAATCCGATGAGCTGCGTTAGCCATTACTGCTGTACACACAGAGGAAGGTGCAGTGCTGAGCGTGTGTGTGTGTGTGTGTGTGTGTGTTTCGCGGTTTAAAATGAGACTCTGGTTTGGCCTGTGGTGCTGTTTTGAGGTGCAGTCATATAAATGAATCGCCGAGTTTTTCTTTCGCTAATGACGAGTATGAATCTCTGTCAGAAAGCCCTTGACCTCAGTGGCGGAGCGTTAAACGAGTGTGTCCTTGCTCATAACCGTGGCCATTATTCACTAGTCGCTCTGGTGTGTGTGTGTGTGTGTGTGTGTGTGTGTGTGTGTGTGTGTGTGTGTGTGTGTGTGTGTGTGTGTGTGCGCGCACTTGTAGCAAAATTCAACCCCAAATCCGGCCCTGTGATATGATATGATAGATTTAACCACAAAAGACTCATTCACATTTCAGCCCACTTTCAAGAGAATTATCTTCTAATTATCTGCTAGTTCTTATTAACAAGTTTATGCTAACAAGTAACAAGCTATCGTCGGCTATTCTGTAGCTAGCTAATCATCTGCTAGCTACTTGGTTAATTAGCAGTGTGCATATGTGATTAGCTAGTTAATAGGTAACGAGTTATCATCTCCTTTTTTTGTTGCTAGCTAATCATCTGCTAGCTATTTGGCTAATTAGCAGTAAGCGTGTGTAGTTAGAGCTCTACACAGATCGGAGCTAAATCCTGACGGAGGACACAGGGACGCTAAACTCATCGGACCTTCGGGTCCATGTTATAGATAACGAATCTCATTTCAATGCTAATCTACTTAAAATTCTTAGCATTAAAACCATGTTGTTTAAAATGTCTTCCCGTATCGTGACTGTGATGATATCAGGGGCAGAGCTACATATGAGCTTTGTGTCGGTTTGTGATGTCACAAAATATGATTGACAGCTTGAAAGAATCACGTCTGATATGCAAATTATTAGAGTAGGGAGGAGGACAATGTGATACATGGAAACTTTCAACCAACCCTGTGTGCTAGCTAATCAGATAGCTAGCTAGCTGCGTTAAATTAGGTCAGCTATGAACAGAGAGTGGGTGTCATGGTAATGTTATATTTTGTTAAATAAATCAGTAAGAAAATGATACAAATCGAGACTCTTCATGTTGATACGTGCTAGCTAGTTTACTAGCAGTTAGCTAACAGGCTAGCGATTTGGGATGTGAGGAGGAGGGGAGAGGGGGGAGGGGCGTTTCCTATTTGCATACTCATGCATATTCAGATCTCCTTAGGGGAAATAAAGATGTTAATAATTTGTGTCTAAATTCTACAAATCTGTCAATCAAATGCAGCCCCATGGACTTCTCCCAACCGGTGGCCTTCGAGAACGCAGAAATTGGGCGGTGTCCTGATGTAGCCCCGCCCCCTCCACCTCCAGCTCCAGAAGAAGAGGAGGAAGAAGAGGAAGAGGAAGTGACTCCGCCCAAATTACCCACCGATACAGTGAGACCACCGCCTCCACCTTCCACTGTACGTCCTGACTGAGGCATTGTGGGTAAAAAAAAAAAAAAGTGGTGCTGGCCAATGGGTTGGAGAACAGCTGCTCAGAGTAGAAGTGTGTGTGTGTGTGTGTGTGTGTGTGTGTGTGTGTGTGTGGACAGCTATAAAAATGGAGCACTTTTCCAGGCCATTAGCCTCAAAGATCGGGTGACGACAGGAGTTATATATCGAGACGGATAGTGAGACAGAAGTGGAGTGAGATGGATGGAGAGAGGAAGAGAGTAAAAAAGCTAAGCTACGCTACCTCTTCACCTTCTCCTCCTCTCGACCTGACGCTAACAGCGCTAACGCTAATGCTGATTGTGCTTCTCTTGCTGCCTCATTTAGCAGGTTTATGACCTTAAAGAGCATTTCCCACGAGCGACTCCCTGTTCACGCCCACTCTGAGCTCATTATACGTGTTTTGCATATTCATTTGGCCGCCATATTGTTTTTTTTTCCTGCGAAATTTCTCAGGCAGATTAAGAAAGCTTCTTTAGCTTCGCAAATTCCGATATTATTTATTGTAATTTGATGAATAATTAGGTACATTAGCTTGTTACATTAGACCTCATATCTAGCGCTAAAAAGTAATTAGCTAACTTATGTAGTAGATAAATTTGCCGATTTTTGCTGCAAGCATTATCAGTCTAAAAAAACCATTAGCTAAATTAGCTAGCAAACATGAACTTGCTAAGTTAGTTAGTTATATCAGTAAAACATAATTCATTAACTAGCTAGCTAATGTTTTTAACTGGCCGTGTTAGATTCTTGTCCTGAAATAACTGAAAATCATTTGCTAGTTTATTTTCTTTGCAAATGTTAGCTAGCCAGATTAGCTTAGTATCTAATGTAAGTCGATGAATCATTAGCTAGAAAAGTTAGCTAGCAAAAGTTTCTGTGCAAACATGAGCTTGCTATGTTATGCTTGTTACATTAGACCTCTTGTCTATTGATCATTTTAAAAAATATTAATAATTTGCTAAGTTTGCTGTATTTGCTGTAGGTATTTTCTGGCTGAGTTAGCTTCCTTTATTAGCATCTTAGCATCTCTTGCTTTATTTCATGCTATGCAGTCATGTCCAAAAGTCTGAGTGCATGACCAGGAGCTCATTTTTATTTCATCAGTTATAAAGGACAGTTAGTTAATATTTATTAGAGTATAAATTTATAAACAACATCTATAAATTGTAGGATCTATTTTGAGCTTAAGTTATCTGATCTGTCAATCAAAGCTAGGGGTTAGGAGTTAGGGGTTAGGGCTAATTACGGAGCTTGCTATGTTGCTGGCTAGGTGTGCTAGCTGTATATTTATTCAGATTAGCTGTTTAATATCAGATATCTCACTGCTAAGGAGGTAGCATTAGCTTGTGAGTTAACTGGCTAACAGGTTAACTGCCACAGTGCTGTTTTAAGTAGCTAGCTTAACTAAAGCTGTTGAACTTTTTTACGCTAAGCTTTACAACAAGCTAAAGAAGTGAAAGGAACGGCTAACGGTGATGTAACACGCTACTTTAGGTCACTGAGCTACTTCNAGCTACTTCGTTTGTACTAGTCAACATGGCCGCTCTCTCTCTCTGGTCACTGAATGTACAAAGTGACACAAATCGGTAGACTGGCGGTAATAAGACGCAGGTGAGAATCATCACGCGTCACCTGCCGGTTCGACCCGCCTCCTCTCCGCCCAGCTCTGACACTCGACCACGCCCTTCTTGCTGTTGTATACATCATTTTTGCAATTTCTTTGAATGAAAATTGATTACATAAGATAATTTGAATAAAAACAAATCTCTCAAGATAATTCCTCAGACTCCAAATTCAGAGTGTATGCGCGTAGAAGTGTGAGCACCGCTGTACTATGACCTTTGAACCTGACCGTATTGCAAACTGCTGCATGATGGTGCGTCACCCTTTCACCCTGCTGCTCCTAGGCCACGCCTCCTGCTGATGTCATCACCGTTCCTGCCCTGCCTGTTGATGCCCAGCAAACAGCGGTACTGCTATTCTAACACACACACTTATCCACATGCATCCAAATTCTGACAGAGACATACACAACCAAATATACACAACCAGAACTGTTTAAGTTTCCCAAATTTTTAATCAAAAAAAAATGTAAATAGATATAAATCAGTTCCTTTAATGAAACCTGCAGCAGTGTTAAGTGTTAAACAGCAGAACCCTGACCTCAGTGTTCATGTTGTGTACTCTTACGCCATCTACAGGCAAACTGCAGCACAGCACCTGTAATCCGTGTGTGTGTGTGTGTGTGTGTGTGTGTGTGTGTGTGTGACAGATACACACAATTGTTCAGATCTTTTCACACCAGCAGTTCAACACTAATCTAACTGACGCACAGTTTATAACTCCAATGACGTCCTGTTCGTCCAATCACGCAGGTGTCCTGTGCGGCGGAGGCGGAGCCTGAAGTGCTGGATCTAGCGAAGCAGTTTGGTCTCTCGAGGAACAGCCACATGGCGTTCGAGTTTGATGACAGGAAGGTGAAGAACAGGTGAACGCACTTCATCATCATCATCACCATCATGATGAAAAGTTAAAGCTAGCATCCTAATGGTTTGGTTTGTTCCTCACGGGGAACCTTTACGGGTTCTACTCCTTCACCAACAAACGGCTTCCTTTTCAGCATCACAAGTAGAACGCTTTTAGGAAGCCGAGGACGTTGGTGATGAAGTCCTGGATTTAGCATGGTCAAAAAAAAAAAATCGCATTATAAATTATAAGAGCGAAACATATTCATGTATGCAAATGTCTTTTTTTTTTTAATTCAATATGCAAACAATTTTAGGATGTTTACAACAAGTTCTTAGTGATTCGAATAAACTGCAAGACATATCGCCATGGCAACATGCAGCAGTACGGTCAGATGTTTAGTCGTAAATCCGTTCGTGTGTGTGTGTGTGTGTGTGTGTGTGTGTGTGTGTGTGTTTAAGCCTGATCATCGAGTTCGAGCTGAGGACGGAGGCCGATTCGGGCCTGGTGTTTTACATGGCTAGAGTAAACCACGCTGACTTCGCCACGGTGCAGGTGAAGGAGGGGATGGCTCACCTGAGCTACGACCTCGGCAGCGGGAACACGTCTGTCAGCGTCCCGCGCATCATCAACGACGGACACTGGCACAAGGTTCAGCTTTCCAATGAAACGATTAACCGTAACTCACTATTCTTCATTTTTGGGTCTTTTACTGCTTGCAGTTGCTCCAGTTAATTTTATGTAACAAACTTTTTTTTAACTTTTGAATATAAAAAAGTACTTAGAGATTTTGGACTCAAAAATGACCTATAACATAATATAAATATATATATAGAATAAAGTAAAGACAGTTCTGTGTTAAAGTTTCAGGCACATGCAAAGAAATGTAGAGCTGTAGAGCAAAGATGCCTTCAAATATAATGAAATTAAATGTTTCTGCATTAAAAAAATGTAGAAGTCATAAAATAAAGATCTATAATAAAGTTTGTACTCAAAGAAAATAGGGTGCCAAGACTTTTACACAGTCCTGTATGTACGTATGTATATATATAAATAATTTCTAATTTACTGCCTTTAATTATAATAAATATTATAAGTAAGAAATGATATATAGACACACTAACGTTACAGTGCATCAGGCTAAACTGCTGGCTGTAAGCTTCCATTATTAGTTATCTAAAGAA
Source organism: Pangasius macronema (assembly GCA_037577455.1). Classification (NCBI taxonomy): domain Eukaryota; kingdom Metazoa; phylum Chordata; class Actinopteri; order Siluriformes; family Pangasiidae; genus Pangasius; species Pangasius macronema. The sequence goes on along the minus strand of JAKKZK010026312.1, from coordinate 4,742 downwards.
GCAAACTTCTGTGTGTGTGTGTGTGTGTGTGTGTGTGTGTAGATTAAAGTGCGTAGGGATAAACAGAGAGGCATCCTGACTGTAGACGGCCGTTACATCAAACACACGGTGAGCCCGAAGAAAGCCGACATCCTGGACGTGGTGGGGAAGCTGTACGTCGGGGGTCTTCCTCTGAACTACACCACCAAGCGCATAGGACCGGTACTGCACACACACACACACACACACACACACACACACACACACACACACACACAATTAACTGCATAAAAGATTTTGCTGAAATTCATTTCACACACTCTATTACTGTGTGCATCAAAACATCATAACAATTAACTACGAATAACTGAATTAATGACTAACGTTCTTGCATTGGCGTGTGTGTGTGTGTGTGTGTGTGTAGGTGGTGTACAGCATTAACGGCTGCATCAGAAACTTCCGGATGACGAACGGGCCGCAGGACCTGGAGAGTCCGAGCTCCAGCTACCGCGTCGGCTCGTGTTTCAGCAGGACGCAGAGCGGCTCGTACTTCAGTGGCACGGGATACGCTAAAGCAGGTTAGCGCGGGCTGCGTCCCAAATCACACGCTGCGCTACTAAAGAGTGTGAAAGAGTAGCACATGACCGTATAAACCCACGGCTGCGTCTCAAACCGCAATAACGTTTTACAGTGAGCACCTACAGAGTCGGGAACGACGTGACGGTGGAGCTGGAGTTCCGCACCGGGAGCAGCGCCGGAGTTCTGCTCGGAATCAGCGGCCAGACGATGGACGGACTCGGCATCGAACTCGTCAACGGCAGGGTGAGAGAGAGAGAGAGAGAGAGAGAGAGAGAGGGAGAGAGAGAGATGGAAAGCAAGATGAAGGAGGGATGGAAGAAAAGTGTGATAGATGGAGTTAAAGAAGGAAGGAAAGAAAGAAGGAATGAGATATAGAAGAAGAGAAGAAGGGTGTTATACAAAGTGAGAGAGAAAGAGACATTGGGAGGTGGAGGAGAAGGAATAGAAAGGTCAATGAAAGAGGGATGGAAGAAAGAGGGGGGATTGAGAGAGGAATGAGAGGAAAGAGGGAATAAAAGATGTTAAAGAAAGAGGGATGGGAGAGAAGTGGGAGGGAATGACAGGAAAGAGGGAATAGGGGAAGAAATGTGTGAAAGAGGTGGAGGAAAAGAAGCTATTAGAAATGGAGGAAAAGGAGGAAGAGGAAGTGATGAAGGATGAAAGGATGGAAAAAAGATGAAGGGAGAGTGGAGTAAGGAGGGGAAAAGACCAAATTTAAGAGTAAGAGTTAATTGTGTTCTCTCTTTCTCTCTCTCTCTCTCTCTCTCTCTCTCTCTCTGTTTTTCTCTCCAGCTCTTTTTCCACGCTGATAACGGAGTGGGGCGTGTCACGGCCGTGTCCCAGGGGGCGGAGCTTTGTGACGGACAGTGGCATTCTGTCACCGCCCACAAACTGAAGCACCGCCTCGAGCTGATTGTGGACGGCAAAAAATCCGAAGCAGCCAGTCCGGATGCTAGCTCCGCCTCCGCCGACACCAACGACCCTGTCTACGTGGGCGGATACCCTGGTGCGTCAATCAGACCGTTGCTATGGTGACAGAACGTTAAACTTGAGTTCTGCAGATCGGATGTGGAAAAGGTTTTGGTTTTATTACACGGAATGACAGAATTAGTGCATGAGGACGTCGCAGTGGATCACTGAGTCAGACAGAAAGAGGTGTAATGATGTAGATGACATGCGGAAAGAGGTGTAATGATGTAGATGACGTGCGGAAAGAGGTGTAATGATGTAGATGACGTGCGCAGGTTAAAGGCGGTGACGTGAAACCTTTTCGCAAAACTTTCTGATCCTGCAGCGAATATCTAATACGAAACCGAATTTACTGCCGTTATAATAAATCCTAACTATGAAGAACACGAACACGAAACAGGTGGACACAATAGGATAGCAAACCAGAACCACATGGAGCTTGTTGCTATGGGAACCAACAGGCATCTGTGACAATAATCACGGTTTAAATTTATGAGTTTCCGCAAAATTTAATACCTGCCCTTCATTCGTATTGATTCACACACAGCACATTATCTTTATTTCTGACGTGACTTTCAGGCTGGTGATAAATCGATCGATTTGCATTGACTCCGCCCACTATTTCACAATATCACAATATATATAAACACCCTCAAATTACATATTCATTAAGACAAACACACAAAAACAGACGTGTAATTTTTCTCACGTTAAAGACACAAATACTCTGTAGAGCCTGTTAGTGGGTTTATGAGGAAATAGAGCGAAGCTCATTGTAATTTTGTATTTCTCTCCCTGTGTGTGTGTGTGTGTGTGTGTGTGTGTGTGTGTGTGTGTGTGTGTGTTACAGAGGGCCTGAAGCAGTTTGGTCTGACCATCAGCACTCCCTTTAAAGGCTGCATGAGGAACATAAAGCTCATTAAAGCAGGAAAAGTTCTGGAGGTTCAGCTCAACAAAGCGCTGGAGATCAAAGGGGTCCAGCCTCTCACCTGTCCTGCTGCCTAAACACACACACACACACACACACACTTCTCTCATCTAAGCACTTGTCGTCAGAAAGTGATTCAGCTCTGAAGAAACTCCAAACACATCTTTTACGCTTTTATGAAGAAGACAAAACCGAACCAAATCGGCCAAATACACAACATACAATTTTTATTTTATTATTATTATTTTTATTTTTTGTTAAGCTTTCCCCTCTTTCCATCTCCACTCTGTTGAATCTCAGCTGAGAAATCACAAACAGATAGAAGTGTTCTCCATTATTCTGGAAACATCTTTAAAAAATGTGTTTGTTGTTTGTTGTTGTTGTTGTTTGTTGTTGTTGTGTAATACCACACTCGGCCTCCATGTTGCATTGATTTTGAAATGAACACACGGCTCATAAATTGCTAATAAACAGCTAAAGATAAACGCAGCCCAGTGATAAAGCCGGCTTTGACCGATTATTATCATTAGCGGGAATTGTGGACGAGGTTTGTGTAGCTATAGACACGGCTTTGGTACTTATACGTAAGCATCATTTCAGGGGATTTGTACTTCACCTGAGTATAAATAAAAACGACCGTTTGTGCTCTTACGTCTATTTCATTTATACCTTTTCAGTTCACTTCGTCATATTTCTGTGTATTTTAACGTCATTTATCAGCGATGTTTAAAACATCCGACAATTTCTGAAATATAATTAAACTGAGTTTTTTTTTAATCCATCAAAAATGAAAGCAACAGTCAGATTTTGTTCGATTTCTAATTTATGAAGTTCTAAGGAAAAGTACAAACATTAGCCCCGCCCCCTAAATCACCATAACCCCGCCCCTACACCTGACCCTCGTTAACCTTAAATTATAAATCGAGTCGTGTGACAAGTTAGAAATTTACAAACATGAGCTGGTGTTGGACAGAATGTCTGGGTTTCTAAACCCTTTAGAGCTTATCATTCGCTTTTACTTCAACTTCAAGTTTAAAAAAAATAATCTTGCACTTTAATTTAAGTAAATTTGAGTTAAAGAGTTAAACTTGACCTTTATAGAATACTTTAGTGTCATTAGTGGAGCACATTGACTAGTCCCACGCCATCAGTGAATGATTCTGTGGTAGTACTTCATTAGACAAACTCAAAACTATTAAGTGTATATCACCTTTATTTATTTATTTACTATATAATTATTTGATATGTTGACATTACAAGCTCTAAGTGTCTCTCATTCAAGTTGCTTGCCACAATGATGTTTGTATTTAATAAGAAATAAAACAAAACAGTAATAATGAACGTTTTTAATGGCCACACAGGAATTTTTATATAACGGACAACGCATTTAAACTCTCTCTTCTATTTACTGAATCAGGTATCAAAGGAATCGAATCCCTGAATGAATCGATTCAGTAAAATGACTCACTAGCTGTGTGGATTAGCAGAGCAGCTTTAACGGATTGATACTACCGTGAAATAAATCTCATTTCTCCACACAGCGACTGAAATTAACTAATATAACTCTATACAAGTGTCCATATGTCCTGAATACCTTTAAAATCCTAACTTTTAGTAGTTTAATTTGGTTAGTTTCCTTCAAGCATCTAGTCAAAACACAACAAAAGGTCTGTCAGTCGCCTCAGGCGTGTCACACTAAAAGCAGTCCGGACTGCAACACGTCCCTGTTGCGTGCAGTTACACCAATGTGGAAGACTTTTTTTTTGGCGTAATGAATTTATGATTATTTTTACGTTTCTTTTAGGAATAATCATGCTGAAATCATTAAAAGATGAATAAGATCATTTAGTAAGTTCAAAATCATTTTATAAATGATCATTGAATAAGATCAAGATTAATTTCCTCAATTATTTAAAGTCAATCATTGCTGGACAAACATTTGTTTATTTGTTCACGCCCTTGCTGTGGACATTTAGTGGTTGTGTTCACCAAATTACTTCTTCTTTTGACGTCTGTGTGCTGCTTGTTGTTTTGTTTTTGTTTTTCCTATTACTTTACTGTTTTTTTGTTTTTGTGTATTTTTGTTTGTATTGTATGTTAGGACCATCTTGAAAAGGAAAGTTTACCTCAAGGGGTTTAGCCTAAAGAATAAATTTGTACATCGTAACAAATTATTTTGGATCAGATAACGTCACAGTTACTCTGTGAACCCCAAACCCAGCGTACAGAGGCTGAGTGAATGTGGTGTGGACTCTGTGGAGGAGCTTCATCGTGTCAGAGACGCTGT
>JAKKZK010026231.1:0-17500 GCA_037577455.1 Pangasius macronema | reverse complement strand
CTCACTTCCTGCCAAGCCTGGAGTTAGCTGTAGGAACTCTAAATCATCATCCGCCATGATGTTTTGGGAATAAAAAATCCTCACCTCTGATACTAATACTGATCTGATACTCTGCCGGACCCGAGACTCGAACCCACCACCTTCAGGTTCACCTTCGGGTTACAAGTCCCTCTCTCAGACCATTAGGCCACGACTGCCCCTAATCTCATTGTAGTGACATTTCTTTTGAATGTCTTCGCATCGGTACTACTTTTCAGCGCACACACGTGGAAAGCATCATGGTTACGAAGGTCACGAGTGTTGTCACTCCACTAAACGTCAACAAAACAACGTGAAAGAGGCAATATCACAAACTAGCTAAAGGCGGAGATCCATTAAAAGCCCCTGGTGCTGCTATTACAATGAAAGAGCTTCTCCTCACTGCTGCAGCACTTTAAATGGCTTCTCCTTCCTCCTTAGAAACGTTGGCTAGCCCTGTTCTGCCACACGAGGTCAGCGCTGACGAGGGAGTGAGGTGCTGAGGCTGCTGTAGTGGCCCTGGTTTCCCTTTACAACCGTCTGCGGTCTGAAGGACTGAAGAAACTGTTTCATGCTCCAGAAGCGTGTTAATAGAGTTTTAAAAACGAAGCTCTGAATATAATACGCATGAACAGACATCATCTGAGCGACAGCAGCAGGTTACTGAACGTCTCCACAGCGTTCCACAGAACACACCGCTCGGAGCTCGTTTGAGTTTTGCGTCAGTCCAACTTCCCTTTCATGCTCTCGTCAAATCCTGAATCCTGTGAGGTTTATGGCGCACTGGCTGGACTAATTAACCACAGCAGTTCTAAATCTCTTCAAGACGGTTTTGTCCCGGATGTTATAGACAGTAGTTCGCATTGTTTCCCTCCTGCTCCTCTGGACTCGGGCCAACTTCGGAGCCGAGCTGAAGCCACATAATAAGCTCCTTGTAGTAGGAAGAGCGGCGAGTAGGCTGGCATTCCTCGCTGCAGATGTCAGTGAAAACACTTACACTCGTCCCCACAGCACGTCCGTCACACGTCAGCCTTACGCTGGACGATGACCGAAATGTCTAAGCTATCTCGTGGTGTTTCGCTGAGGTGTGCCTTTATTCACCCTGGTCCATAAACACACAACAAGACCGCGTGTGTTTTTCACTGACATCATTTACGTTTATTCGTCTGTGGGTTTTAAACCTAAGAAAGCACACACTGTAAGGTGGATACCTGTCGTCTGGGCGGAGGGAGCTGCTTGGGGCTTGTTTAGGTTTTCGGGGAATACGAGTGTAAGAGATTGACACGTAGCTTCAGTCTGTGGTTTCAGTCCAAAAAATACTTTTAATTGTGTGTATTATTTACAGCATGTAGCTGTTGCTCACAAAAGCTTAACGTGAGTCGTTTCCATCGTTTGTTTTACTCATCTGATTTCTGCGTTTTCGTCTGAGTGGATAAGTGTTGTGTTGTCTGGCTCCGCCCACTGATCAGGATCGCCATTGTCTGCTTGTGTGTAATAACAAATCCGGATCGGTCTCGGAGAATGCTGATTGGTCCATCAGTACCAGTCTGACGGATCGTGCCTCTGCCTGCAGTAATTATAGTTCTCACTTCCCCGTGATGTTTTCTGAGGACCGTATTCAGTTCTGATTAATACACGTGACTTTTCTTTTTCACACAAGCTTCAAACTCGACCATCTGCAGGACAGGAGCTTTTTCTCTGGGTCCTAGTGCACACCGGCTGTTTTCGGTCCTCGTCTACTCATTTCTGTTCATTAGTCTTGATCAGAACACGTTTTCAGTGCAGAATTCAAACGCAGTCAGGCTGAGAGTCAGACAACGTGCAGCTCGAGTGGGAGTCACCTCTGATCCCTGTTCCAGCAACGTCTCTCTTTAATAAATAAAAATGTGTAATCTTTGGCAAAGTGTTGTGAAATAAGCAGAATAATACGTTTTGGAGAGTTCTGTTGCAGGAAAATAATCAAATCCATCCAATAACAGCACGCCTCCCTTTGTGTATTCTTACATTTTAAATATGCAGTAGTAAAGACTGGACCTTTAGTGGTTTAATATAGAACAACAACACTGGAATCATTTTTCTTTTTCTTTACTCTGTGAAACTTTCCCCAATTCCTGCCCATGTCCTCAAATCAGAGAGTCTCTGGTGGCCAGCGGAAGTTCCTCAGTGTTTCGCCCTGACCTGTGGCCATTTAGCTGCTTCATGTCTGGACTATGACACTATAAACACCTGAAACTTCTCTCGTTCTCATTTTCTGCTCAGCGTTCCTTCTCTGTGAGTTTCCAGCAGTTGTACTTCCTGTGAACCTGAATGTTTGCATCATGTGACCACTGTCAGTGATACAGCTAGTATTATTTATAGAAAAGTTGATGATATTGTGCATATGTGAATATAAAGTAATGTTTTATACCTGTAGCTCCTCTAATAAGCCTGCAGGATCGTGTACAAAGTACAATGATGTAAAAAAAATTAAACCAAGATAAATCATGTCAGAACTTTTTCCACCCTCAATGTGAAATTAATACCTATAAAAATTAAGTGGAAAAACAATCGAACATTTTAGGGGAAAATAAGAAAAATAAAAAAAGTTACAATAACCTTGTTGCATAAGTGTGTAATGGAATGAGTTCTCATGAGTTTTTCAGCTGAGCAGTCTCTACTGCTGTTATGTAAAGTTATGTAAAGCCGGCCATTTCAAACAGTTCAGCGTGTTGTATTGGATCTGACTCCATGCACATTTTTTTCTGCTCACAGTAAAAGTATCTGGCTGTGCTGAGCGCTTGCTAACTGGATGCCATTTGGAGCAGGCAGGGACGGGGGCGGAGTGAAGAGGCGTTGGGGCGTGTCTATAAAAAGACTGACAGGATGCCCAGGCGTAAACACACACAAGCAGCCTGGCCCTGAGCCTCGGTTCTCCTGAACACGGTTTCTCAGCCACGTGTTGCACCTGCTCTAACACTCATTATTTCTAAATCATGTTCATCATGATTTCCAGGTTATTGGCACAACAACTGGATTTAATATTTATTGTCCAGTATACCCAGTCCTCCTAAAGGGCCAGGAAATGAAATTTATACAAGAGTCAAACATGCATCGAGCAGGAGATAAATGCGTCAGTTAAAACTGAAGGCATGGAGCTTGTTCAGAACGTGAGCGATAAACATGCAGAAGCACACAGATATAAAAAGTTTCCGAATTTCCCAACTGGTTTAAGGTGTTTTTTTTCCTGGTGCATAGAAATAGTCAGTAATGTGGCCTCCACGTCTCTCTGGACGCTCTGGACTCGTACTCAGAGTTTAGCTGAAGGCCACGCGAGCTAGGAAAAAGCTGCGACTTTTTAATTTCCTTAGGGAACATTTCATTCCGGTTTGTTCCTCTTTCCCAGTGTGATGAGTGTGTGGGAGGTAAATGGCTTTGTCTTCATTAGTGGATGATGTCCCAGAGGAGGGGAAATGAAATGAAACGACGGCTCGTTATGAATGGATTTATTTCAGTCATTTTAGTCGGTGATTCTGTAATAATAATTTTAGTAAATAAACATTAGTCAGTATGGGTGTACTTTATTATTCTTAACATTATAGATTTTTTTTTTAACGCTTTTTTTTTTAAATTAATGTTTAATTAAAGTTCATGGTTTGATATAGTTATGAATTTTCGGCGACTCCAAGCCTTAACACTTTAAATTCCCGCTTTATAATGTAGGACTAGTGCAACATCTGACCGTTTTATGATGCCAGTGTCATACGTACGTGTAATGTAAGTGACTGAAACCAAAGGAATATTCCTCTCACTGACTTCCCAGTCTAGTGGGAAGTGTTGTGTTGTTATAGGGAAATAATCCACGCCGGGGTGGTGTGATGCGGCCCGATGGAGGAGTTACGTACCTCCGGACACACACATCAGTATGTACATTCACTACAGCCAAAGCATCTCTGTCCATCAGGTCTCCTGTTCGAGCTGTAAAGTGATTTTATACACAGTGGTGTTAAACACACTGACGAGCTCGGAAGTATTTCGTAATCTAGCAAATCCAGACGCCTGGTGCATGTCACAGAGCTTTCAGCAGGACTGAAGGCGACATGAGAAGTTTTTAAAGTTCACGAGCTGTAACAGGAAGCCCGGTTGGTGTTAGTGCTCAGTACCGGGCTGGAACAGTGCAGTCTGAGACACCGTGGACGTAGAAATGTCCGCTTTTATTGCTGAACTAAGCTAGTCAGGATAATGAAAAGAGATGTAACTAACACGTCCACTGTTCATTTAAACGTGACTTTGTTTCAAAATAAGAGCACGCACTCTGATGTTTCTAACAACAGTCTGTAAAATAAATGAGACGGAAGAGGAGGCGGTGAGCTTCTCGCGTGGCTCCGTGTGTAAATCGAGCGACTTGTTTGGGAGCTCGTGAGTTTTATTTATGCAGTGATAATAAAAATATATATTTTTCATTCATCATGTTTTTTCCCCTGTAAAGTCCTGTCAGTCACGTGTGTTTCGTGTGTTCCAGGTCGTCTTTATGCCATGCAGACGGGGATGAAGCTGGACAGTAAAACTCCAGAATGCCGGAAGTTCCTCGTGAAGCTCATGGATCAGCTGGAGAAGGTAAGCTGCTCGTGTACTCTTTGGTAAATTCTCGTGCGCTGCTTCAGAACATGATTGTCACGTTAAAAGCAGAAGTGTTAATGTAACTGATGTACTTAAGAGTCAAAACAGCAAAGTACACCAGTAATGAGAAGCGTTAGAGGCCAGTTTGAGGGTGAACTTGTTCCGTGTCTGAGAGTAAAGTCTCCCATCTCACTAGAACGTTAGTAACAGACAGTGAGCAGGACCTGGCTCTTTACGCTGCCCGGGCGTCTCGTGGGAGTGGGGCTCATGGGGAAGAGTTCGTACATGTCTGCTGTAGCATGAGACCTGATCCCTCACCCAGGAATTCAAATCCTGGCTTATTTACTCTGTCAGAGTAACACATCTCTACTAGAGCTGCACAATATATCGAAATTATCGAAATATCGCAAATGGAATTATCGATGTGTATATATACGCATATCACAAGGGCTTCACAAAGTTACGAAAAGTCAAAGCTTTAGGGCGACGCAGAGAGCAGAGAATGCTTTCTTCTCCTGTTAGATGCAGTGGCAGTTCACGTGTCTGTGTAAACTAGCAGTGAAAATATGGTTAGGTTTGCTGTGTCGCTTTTGAAAATATTTGTAGGAATGTGTCAAATAAAAAAGATTTCCGATTCTCTTCGTCACTCCTCAGGGAGCAGTAACATATTTATGGGTTGAAAGATTCGGCCCAAAGCTTCTGACCCAAAACGTCCACATGCTTCATTCACTGGCCTGATCTGGACTTGTTGTCTTTAAAAATCCAGGCCTTCTTTAGTAACACTGTTCCGCCAATTAAAAATGGCTCCAGTGTTCTTCTGTACTCGAGGGGCTTGTAATAAGCCCCAGGGAGAGTCCCTGCACACTGACCAGATCCGGCCTGGGAACTTTTCCTCTGGACCCAGCCGCTGAGGACACGCATTCACCGCGTCCAACAACTGCACTACTGTCCTCTGCTAGAAGCTTTCATGGGATAGTTTTCAAATTTAAAAAAAACTAACAGTGTATTTAGTGGATAACTCTGTATTAGACAAGTTAGAGCTAACGATGACTGTAACAAAAGATGACTTCTTTTCGCACACACAGTGTGACGGCTGCTAGAAGGTTCCTCTGAGTGATCCGTCTAACAAACAGCTACTCAGCACCCGAGCCCGCTAATCACGCGCGGGCGAGTCTCCAGCAAACTTTCATTACGCTGGGATTCTGGAGAGGGATCAGAGTAGCTGATGCATCCCAGGAATCGATGAGTCATGGAAAGCCCGGGCTGCTCCGAGCGTCCCGCGGCAGGGATATACACTCCGTCTTTATTGCCTTGACACATTCCAAAGCCTGGAAAGCTGAGCATTTGAAGCTGTGCGAAACGCCACGTTCTTTTCTTGCCTTGTAATCTGATGTTCGACAAATACTTTAACAAGCTGTTTTGTGCTGTTTGTTGCAGATGAAGCAAGAGCTCAGCAACAATGAATCCATCTCCCAGGAGATCGTGGGCAACGCCCATATCGAGAACTACGCCTTAAAAATGTTCCTCTACGCCGACAACGAAGATCGATCAGGTCGCTTCCACAAGTAAGCCCCCCTGGCCCCGTCTCTGGCATTTACATCAAAGATATTTGTTCATTTTTGTGTGGCCTTAAAGCTCCCAGAGAGGCACCTCGAGGTATTTGATCTCCTCTCTTCCTGCTGTAAGAGTATGAGCAGTTGAGAGTTCTGCTCGAGAGGCCATTGTCCAGCTGACATACATATCGGTCATTACTCAGTGACTCACTGTGTGCACAGCACTCGACAAATCACATCCGCATCACCTACACAAAACCATGCCTTTTTTTTTCTTTTTTTTAAATCAGGAAAACTACACAACATTTTAGATTTAGGCGCAGGACTGGAAAATCATAATCGTCTCCTTAGCTTGCCCCATGTCTCATGATTTTTGCATGTGGGGAAAAAGTGTGTGAGGGATTGAGGAACAGCGAGAGACGAGATGGTCAGAAAAACCGATCTGGTTTCAACTTTATGCAAATTCCAGACAGGAGCTGCATCGCAGCGACCAATCAGATAAAAGACGTCTGCTTCCTCCGTGCGCATTCACACTGTACTTCAACATGAAGTTCCAACATGGAGGAGAAAGGAGTAACTGCCACACCCCTCTTCTCTTTCTGATGCATGCTGCAGCTGATTCTAAGCGTTTTGTCCCAGTTTGTTTTAATGGCGTTTGAGCAGGAATGTGCAAATGATAAGGAGCAAAAAGATAAGGAATGTTTTAACTTCCCGGCTTCCTTTTCCAGGAGAGGAGCCCGATCGAATAAGCGGCTGTATTTGAAATCCACAGTGTTAGGATCGACAGGTTTATTCACGTCCTGCGCTGTAGACAGACACGCCCCTCGGGCGGTGAGGCGCTGGAGGAGGAAGCTCCTGGAGATGTCTGCTCTCCATGCAGTGGAACTAGATGGGCTTCACCAGCTACAAGAACTAAACGATAAATAAATAACTAAACAACTTTTTCCCTTCATATTGACTTGTACACTTAGTAAAGGCGGTTACACAAGAGACTACATGAATAAGGAAGTCTTGCTCTTTATGTACTGACACACAAACTATATAAAGTAATAATAATTCTGACGTAATTTTAATGAGTGATCGTTTTTTACACGTCACCTCCCTTCCAAAATGATCATCATCTCATCTCTCCTCCCTGATGGCCAGCTGGGCAAGCCTGGGGGGGGCAGTCGTGGCCTAATGGTCTGAGAGTTGGACTTGTAACCTGAAGGTGAACCTGAAGGTCGTGGGTTCGAGTTTCGGGTCCGGCAGGGATTGTAGGTGGGGGAGTGAATGACCAGCGCTCTCTGCCACCCTCAATACNGATGGGTTAAATGTAGAGCACAAATTCTGAGTATGGGTCACCACACTTGGCCACAAAGTCACTTCACTTCACTTCACTGTGGCAACGCAGCGCCTGTGCTGCTGGACTGTAGAGGCTCCTGAGTTAGCAAAGAGAAGGCAGGAGCCTGTAATCGGGGCGTGGCAGTGTCTCGGGCCATGTTTCGGGGTGTTTCAGGACATCTATGCTCTGGTGAATTGGACCTCACCTAATACTTTTATAGACTGGAATGTGACCACGCCCACCATGCCCAGGTCACGCTGTGTTAAGTGTAGGTGTGGCCGAGTGAGGCAGCGTCCAGGTCAGGCTTCAGGCTGTGGTGAGCGTGTCTGCGTATCCTGTACTGAGGTGCCGAGACGATCGCTTGAAAGAGAACTTCAGGTTCCCCGATGATTGTAAAGAGGTTTCTTTTGAATGACGTACGTAGGATTAGCGTCCTCTCCCTGATGCACGTGTCATGGCTGTCAGCCAGTCAGAGTTGGCGTATTGGAGTAAGGCGGATCCTGGAGTCAGATACCTCTCTCGTGCTGTCCGGGAACTGGGCTTATGCTCGTAACCTCGAGTTATCTCTAATCCTAACCCTGAAGAAATATCACGCTTGGAGCGTAGTAAGCTCTCCTTCACCCCGTTCATGAGGGTTTACTTCACGTATCTTTCAGCGCTCACTTTCTTTCACTCCTACGTTTCAGCAGCGGTTTCTCAGTATCAAATCAAGTCTCAAATTAAGTTAAATGATTTTTCAGGGTTTCAGGTTCGGGCTGCTGATGTCACTACAGTCACAGTCCTGATGGAATGGTGATGTTTTTGTTTGTGCCTCAGCAGAAATGTTCAGTGTGTTATATTTGTACAGTAAGAAAGACTAAATGTACAAGCTGCATTTGCTTGTTTTGGGGTTGTGTTTCTTTTTTTGCACATGTGTATAGCTACACACAGATCTTCCTCTTTCTTCCCAGGAATATGATCAAGTCTTTCTACACCTCAAGCCTGCTGTTCGACGTGCTGTGTGTGTTTGGCGAGCTGTCAGAGGAGGTAAGAACCTAAAACAGAGCTTTAACTCGCACTTTTATCTGAAATCGACAGCACCGTTTGGCAAACCTGTGTTTCTCAGAAGCGCTTCCTGGAACTGTGCCTCAGCGCTCCGCATACACACAGCCGCTTTCACGTGTTTGGTTTTTGGGAATCTTGTGTTGTGGCTGGAAAGTGTGGCTCATGCAGGACTCTGATACTCTCTTTCCAGCATCCATAATAGTCCTTTGTGTCTCGGTCTCCATGGCTGCTGATGCCTTTTTTTTTTTATTCTTTATTTCTTTTTTCCCCAAACAGAAAGAAGTGACCTGCATTTAAGAATGGACAGTGTTTCTCTGAGTGTTGTTTGCGCCCCCTCCAAGGGCCGGACGTTTTCTTACTGTGGAGCTCCGATTGGCTGCGCTGTTTAAATAGCGCGCTTGTCTGAGTAGCGTTAACTCGGACAATGGAGCCTCAGAAGGAGAGGAGGTCAGCTCCGATGAGAGACTCGTCCAGTGACTGAACACGGAATAACCTAATGAACATCTTCCCTTCGTAAAGCACAACACACCTCTAATGCATGTCCAAGCAGGTCCTGAGTAGTGAAAGAAGATGCCGTCGTGGGCGTTTGGTGGATTTAGTGCTGAGTTTGTGACTTTAAAGCACAATCCATGTATCACCTGTTCAATCCATGTATATATATATATATATTCAGATTAAAATTGAAAACAAACAAAAGCGAGTTGTTTTCTAAGCATATTGCCTTGGACGTGAATTTAGAAAAATGGCATTTCTTCATTATAATTTAGAATATTGGCCCGTGTACTGAATTTTAGGCGCCTGTATTTACAGTTCATTTGTTTTGACCTGGAAGAAATGACGAGGCTGATACATGAAGTACATTTCCCACAGTAGCACCACGTTTACTAGGTGTATGAAATTGAAAGGAAAAAAAAACCTCGCCAGCTTAAACAATAATATTCAACAAATTTAGCTCATTGATCGAACCTAGCTACTGCTGCTTATCATCCCCGTGTCCTTTTCTTCTCAAGTTGTGGACCGGTGGATGTCCTGCCTGAGCATTTCTCTACACGCTGTGAGCCGGAGTGGCGGATATGTATGTCGTTTTTCCATCATTGACTGTGGCATCCGTATGCGGCTCCAGCGGTGCCCTCGCTCTGACGTCTTTCCAGTCCAGATCCTCACATCCATCTCCCGCTGCTGGTGTCCATTGCGTGTGTGGATTGAACAAGTTTTTAAAATGGAAAATGGAGAAAAAGCTGAGAATTCAGGATTCCTGTGCCAGTGCTTGTTTATGGATTGAACAGATGATACATGGATTCGCTTCTCCGCTTTCACACAGTCACTAGTGTTTTTTTTTTTTTTATTATTATTTTTAAAATTCATTGTTATTTAAAACAAATCCTCAGAAACCACTCGGTATGTGTGTTCTATCTGATTTGTGAGATGACAGGATCTACCTGGAACACTTATGTGTTTTCTTAAAAAATAATGAGTCATGAAAGGTTTTAAAATGAATCGGTTCCCCGTCCCTTTGTGTGAAGCTGGAAAGCTGTAACGCAGGTCTCGCCATCAGCCCAAAGCCCAGACGCTCTTGGTTTTATCTCCTCCTGCAGCTCCTGTTATGGTGCCATGACACTGCTTATCTTAATCATTTATCACTATTGACACTCTCTCCCCTCTCCCACCACCTATCCAGAACATTCAGCACAGGAAGTACGCTAGATGGAAGGCGACCTACATTCACAACTGCCTAAAGAGCGGCGAGACTCCTCAGGCAGGGCCTATCGGTATGGAAGGGGAAGCGTATGGTAAGTTCTGATATAATATCAGCACCTCCTTCCACAAACAACCAGAACTATAACTCCTGTTAAGAAAATACACACAGGCTCGAGCCTTTTCTCCATGATTAAAGTGCTGAGGCAGAAAAGGTTAGCTCATTGTACACTTTATCAGATACTAAGAGGCCCACAGGAGAGCACTTCCCATCTCTCAGTCCAGCAGTGACATGCTGCCAGCTCGGCTCTTGCCTTCCTCTGTGCTTATGCAGGAGGGATCTGCTGAGTGGGTGAAGGTGAGGATGGTCCTCCACCGAGTCTTTACTGTAGTTCGGCTTGAAGCCGGTGAGGTTAAATGACTAGAGGTGGTTTCCAAAATGCGCATTTTCTAATAATAAATAAATAACGTTGAGTCTGTGTGTGTTACAGTATCACAAAGCATCTTCAACATCTTAAAGTTAAAGGGTGTGATGTAGAAGGCGAGCTGATTTTCACTTCAACACCATTTGTCCATGTGCAGATAGGATACTTTTCCTTCTTCTTGTGTTCACGGCTAGATGAGATGGAGCTGAGCCGACAGGTTAGCTCGGCTTTTTCCCCTCTCGCAACATCTGCTGGGCGGACCGCGTTTAAACCCAAATCTGCAGGTCAAAGATGAAGTCATCTTCTGATGGGTCCTCAGGGACACACACACACACGCGCGCACACACACGCGCACACACACGTGTACAGAGGACCAGAGTGAGACTTTCACACGTAGCTCGTAGCATTATTGCTTATTATTAATTCTAACATGGCTCCATACCCTTCCTGTGTACAGCTGATTGGGAGATGGGTGTGGTCTGTGCTCGTATAACTCTTGCTGTAGAAACATTCTTTCGAATCGAGCCCTTCAGTAAGCAGCTGGGCCTTCACACTCGATCACTGACCTCATGCTCAGTTAGTGGAAACCACGTGTAGCGTTCCCAGCAGAAAGTGATGTCATAAACGCTGCGTATTATTGAGCCTGTGCATCTTACACGTCCTTCAGACACAAAGAATACGGAATACATTGCAGAGCAAGGGGCGGAGTCGAGCTGAGCTCGCTCCGGGACAGGCACTGACTGGCTCCCGAGCGGACCGTACGCAAGCTTATTTACGTTTCCTGTTGTCCATCTTCACTCATTGTGTCTCAGTTAAATGAGCGTTCCATCTGATATCTGATAATTGTGGTGCAGTTGATTTTATACACCAGCTCTGATGAATTCTCTGTTCGGATTGGTTGGTTGGTTGGTTGGTTTATTAATTATAGCACACGTTTATATTAATGTGCTCATCCTCATATGTTTATTCCTTACATACTGTACAGTACCATGATATTTAACATCCACTTTAAATCAGTCCTATCTTGAAGCGAACCCTTTGGCTGTTGCAGGTCAGAGCGCGATCGTGCTTAAGCGGCTAGCTGTGATCAGGAGCTGCTGGTCTTGTTTATATTTTCCTGATTGACCGGTCACTTTATCTGCAACGACGCGGAATGGAGTGAAATTTCCCTTCTGGAGAAAAACACTGGCATTCACAGGATTTACTGGAACTAGTGACCTTGTTCTTATCCTATTAATGTAGTCAAGCAGCTGAGACACGTCCAGTGCTTAGCTTCGTGTTAACGGCACGCCTAAATCATCATCACGCTCCTCAGACTGTGGCGCGTTGATCTGTATTCGCAAATATACTGGTTTATGAGGCGTCTGCTGCTTCTATAAACACGTACAAAAGCGCAGAGCTAGAAAGAGCAGTAGCAGTCATCTTTAACTCTGGATCACCTTCTCTGCATTCAGACGTAGGTATGAGGGATTGTTCCAGATTTTCCAAAAGTGTGTTAGAAGTGGCTTAGATTAAAATATAGCTCCATTTGGATTAGTATAATAAGGTAAATCATTCCTACAGTAGATGGGAACGAGTATTCAACTAATCAAGTACTTTGTCTGAATACATCCAAAAATCACAACAGAAAAAAGCTGAGTGAGGCAGAATTTTACTTTTGTTGAGGCTAGAGAGAGAAGTTTGTTCTCCCTTAGCTAAGTGCAAACAATACACTTACTACACTCTTAGGGAGAGTACTAGCATGATGAGTGTTGGTACTACAGTCAACAGAAATACAGTGTGACACCTCTTCCAAAGTAACCGTGTACGGTCAACAAACTAAACGTGTAATGACGTCAAAGGGTCTTTGTAGAGGGACGAGTGTCTCGCCCCATTTCTTTGCTTTTTTCCTCATTGTTATGTTTCTGAATTTGGCAGGAGAAGCAATGTGGGTCAGAAATGCTTGGGCCAGCACACCCAAGCTCAGAGGAATTCTCACTGTCAGGCAGCACTGGGTCTGAGATGCTTTTATAAGCATATGTGATAAATGATGGACCTTTAATAGACAGATGCTCTGGCGTTCTAAGCAGGACGTAGTTTGGCATCCAGTTGGTGTAAAAAGAAAGAAACTGAATAGGAATTAGTTTTTAACTTGACAGTTTCTCATAGCTGATCTATTATTTTTTTCTTAACTCATCAACTTATTCATCTGCGACACATGAAGACAGACTGGCGCCTTCGTTCGTGCCTGGATTCTGTTCCAGTGAGAAAAATATAGGCTCAGAGCACTAAATCAGGGGTTGTGTTGGGGAGACGTATCTCACTGCTCGCTCACTCTGTCCGAGTGTGTGACGGCGTGCCACTCCCACAGTTCTCCTCTCCAAAGCATCTGCACTCACACCATATCTCAGACATTTCTCTTTCCTTCCCCCAGCCGCCTTACTAAACAAAACCCCGATGTCAAGCACAACAAGAAAATTACTGGAGAGAATGAAAGCAAACCTTTCCATCTCAATTTCTGCCTTCAGAGTGATTTAATCAGGTTCTAGCATCTAGAACACACCATGACGTTTGCAGTCGATCTCAAATACAGTTACAGTGCTTCAACTTAATGCTGTAATTCCCGAACGCCCCCTCACCATGAAATTCCTGCTCAAGTCAGGATACGAGTTCCTTCCCAGTATTCCGAGTGCCGTCAGATCGACATGGCCGCTCACAGCACCAGCATAAACACAGCAGCGCTTCTTACCTTTAACTGAGTTATACTGTAGATACACGGATTCGCTTTAGATCGTTCACATACAGACATATTCACTTATTAAACCTGTAATGCTGTGATGCTTATACAAGCATTTTATCCCTTATTACTGTGGTATTATTGCATTTTTTAGAAGTAAATACGGTTAGTAATATGCAAATACAGACATTCAGAGTGACTGGAATGGCGATTTAATCTGGAAAGTCTTCTTCATTAGAGCGAGAACGTCTTTAAGGTTATACCATGAGGCCAGCAGTCCTGACTGATTGACCTGGGGCACTGAAAACTTTCACAGACTTGCCAACAGGTGAACAGTTATGTTGTACAAGCCAGTGTTGATGTTTCCATGCTCTCCACATAGATGATGAGTTCGGCATTGAAGCTGGAGGTCCATCCCACGCTTCTCTCGGTCCACCTCAGCCACAGCCCTCCTCCGGTGCGGATTTGGCAGCCCAAGGACCACCATCTATCCCTCCACCCAACTATAACACCATCCAGGTTCCTCCTGGCTCTCACGCTCCAGCCAACACGCCTGCAGATCTTCCCCATCCAGCAGGTAAAGCCTGAACCTCAGGCTTCCTCTCTGAACCTCAGGCTTCCTCTCTGTACCTCAGGCTTCCTCTCTGTAACATGAGATATAATGATGGATGTTTTGAAACTGTTGTGCTTGTGTGTGTTGTCTGTGTGTGTATTCTGGTACACTACTGTCACTACACTGCTGGATGTGTCTAAGACTTTTGCACGGTCCAGTGTGTGATGATTAACAGCTGTTTCTGTTCAGCAGAGCCTGTGAAACCAGTTCCTGTTCCCCGGACCGTGCCAGTGGGTGACCCACTGCCCCTCAACGTTAACCAACAAGGTATAATACCATACAAAGCAGTGACTCCGTAACATCTGATCTATTCTCAGTAAATACTCAGCTCCTCAGACTCACTCACAGTAACAGATACAGCGCTTTCTCTGCATGTGTGTAGAAGAGGCACAAGAGGTGAAAACACAGCCGCGGCTTCAGGGTGTTTAGTAGAACCAGAGATCACTTGAGCCATAAAATGACTACACTTGACAGCCAGGAGCGTCACAGCAGTTTGACCGAATTAATGCATTTTTGTTTAAATGGAAAATCTTCAAAATCGCAAAATGATGTACTGCGTTTACAAGCGCTCCAAGAAATGTCAGCCCATTGCTTCCGATAAGTGCTCCGGGGTTTTGGGTCACATTGTCGCGTTCGGTTTGCAAAGCTTGGGTAAACACTAGGCCAAAATAATAGCCCGGTCCTGTGTGTTTGTTATTCTGAGTTCTGTTATTTCTGAAGGTTAGCTCCTGTTGCTGAACACAGATGATCTCACTTTCTAGCTTATTTATCGTCCTCACAGGTGCTGCGCGTCTCACTCCGGAGGACTTCACCCAGGCTCAGAAGTACTGCAAGTACGCGGGCAGCGCGCTCCAGTACGAAGACGTCCCCACTGCCGTACAGAATCTCCAGAAAGCCCTCAAGCTTCTAACCACTGGCAAAGAATGAGCGCTTTGTGTGCTTACTCTATCACTGATCTGGCCCATATGAACTGCGCAGCTCTACGCGAGGTCGCTCAATAAAACATCTGTTCCACATCTACACTCCCAGTGGCTGCTCATAAAAAAAAAAAAAAAAAGATGGAGATTAGGATTATAATCTTTCAGGTGCATGTGAATTTGCCCAGTAATGAAATGCTGAATTAAGTTAACGGGATGTAATTATTAATGACCCCGGGATTTAAAAGACTAGAACAACTCCAGATTTTTCCGTTCTTTTGAATAGTTTGATGCACTGCTCTGTCTCTTTCCTGGTGCAAGGGTATGGCGATGATTGTTCTTCTGCCTCTAGGCTGTTGGGTTCAACAGAACCAGACAGCGACTCTGTTAGAAATGTTTACTTTTGAATGGCAGGTGTGTCTGTTGAAGAGTCCTCATGAGCAATGACATGAATGCGGGTTCACTTGCTGGAACACCGGAGTGTGTGTGTGTGTGTGTGTGTGTGTGTGTGTGTGTGTGTGTGTGTGTGTGACTCTCTACCTGACCGCAAGGATAGGTCCCACATAAGGGCGGAACACGAGGCCTAGGTGACGTCGGGACTGGTCCTATAAGCACTTACCGAAGACGAAGATGAGGAAAAAAATAAACGACATAATATTCAGTTCATCCAAATTCTTCTGTCTTTGATGCTTAACGTACGCCAAGCTACACAAGTCATATATCATCACAGATTTGGGAAGCTTTAATGTGTAACCTCCTGCACTTTTATTCTCTCTCTCTCTCTCTCTCTCTCTCTCTCTCTCTCTCCAGTAACCATTGTGTGTTTCTCACCAACATCTATACACAAATAACCTCAACAGATTTCAACATGTACTCATTTTTCCCCCCCCAAAAAAACAAGCGGGGTCCAAAACTCTGAGACCACATTGAAAATCTGTTTTTTTTTCCACTTAAAATAGTTAATAAAATATATATTAATGAAATGATTAAATGTTGAATATTTAATATTCCTGATTCTGCACTATTTCTACATCCCTATTTAAACATACGCAAACCTGTGATACTGAGCAGGTTAACGGCTTTGTACATTTCCAAAAGGAGTGCAGATTAGAGAAGACGACTTCGCACGCTAGTCTGCTGTGAGGCTACCTAGACTAGATTTTACAGTCATCAGGTTTTACGCGAACTTGTGGGTCCGTGCCAGAGTGCAATGCTCGAGTCACACTGTCACTAAAGCAGAACTAAACACTTCAAACTTAAACTAAAGGTTTAAAGAAATAATAATAAAAAAAAGCCATATGGAGGGAAATCAACACTTTTTTTTAGCAAAATGTCTTCCAAAGTTTTTCATATTGAGCTTAGTTTTTAGTCCAGTAGGCTTTAACAGAAGAAGGAGGTATTGACCTGCTCCTCATGTCAGGGTCAGGAAGCTGTGGCGAGGTTGTGATGGAGTAACAGCAGATGTTTAACACGAGCTCATCATGAGTGGGAGAGACGAGAGAAATGGCAAGCATGTAGAGGATGTAGAGGACGTCTTGTAAATAAAGTTCCATTTGGTTAAAAAGTGTTCATTTCACCTACAACTTCTGTGACACCCTGTGTGTGTGTGCGTGTGTGTGTGTGTGTGTGCGTGTGCGTGTGAGCATATGATCTCAGGATATGAAAAGCTAATGACTTATTATCGGGACATGATTATGAGCGCTCCAGTGCATGTGCTAAAGCTGTGGGGAATTCGCCAGCCTCCCTCAGCACTCATCAGCCTGGCCTGTTTAATGCACACGAGCAGGAAGCCTCATTTACTGAAGATCGTTCCTCTTGTTTTCTACTGTGGTTTTGTGCCGCTGACGTTATAAAGGCCATTGTTTTTGCTCTGATGTCCTGTTTTGTAGCCTGGAGTGAAGCAGAAAAGGGCACTGGGCGTATCTGGGAGCCATGTCTCCCACCTCCGCGAGCATCCACATTTGCCTGACTTCTTTCCTTCCTCGTTATTGATGGTGGCAGAAAGGAAAGCAAATGAAAATCACTGGGTTTTGCATGCATCCCAGCATGCACTTGGGTCAGGGAACTCCGTGAGGTGATGATATTATTAATGTGCACCTCTTCACTGAAGGAACACGAGTTCATCGCCTCCTCGTAGGTGTGTGCTGGGTTTCTACAGCCTTCACACTTTAACATCAAGTCAAGTCAAGAGGCTTTTATTGTCATTTCAACTACATATAGCTGAAGCAGTACACGGTGAAATGAGACAACGTTTCTCCAGAACCTCGGTGCTACACAAAACAACAGTCACCTCACACAGCACAGAGTTACACAACACAGAGCAGAGGGAGGTGTTACAGCCGGCTCTGGAACATTCTTTACATCACCGCAAATTTCATCTCCACCTCTTGTAGCTTAGATTTCTGTATTTTTTTTTTCTGTATTTTTTTTTTTAAGCATCTCACTATCGGGACGCTAAACTGTCTCTAAACCATACAGCATGGCTGGTCTCACCACTGTCTTGTACATCAAGGGGAAGGTGAAGGAGACAGTGGTGAGAGCGGCCATGCTGTATGGTTTAGAGACAGTGGCGCTGAGGAAGAGGCAGGAGTCAGAGCTA
>JAKKZK010025986.1:0-11073 GCA_037577455.1 Pangasius macronema | reverse complement strand
TAGGGCTTGTTGTTAGGATAAACAACATCCTTTTTTTCCTACTACATTATCTACACAAAAGTTAATGTAATCACTTATTGTGTCAGTGGCCTCATCAAGCTCTAATTGGTGAAATATGGACCAATCTGTGCACAAAAAACAGTCCTTAAGTGTTTCCATAGAATCCTCTGTACCATTTTGTACTGTGGTTTACATGTCTTAAAAAGTGACCTATAAGAAGGAATCAGATGTAACATAACATTCCACAAAAATATGACATTTACCATTTAGGAATTACATCCATTTTAAGCAAAGTGCCTCCATTTTCAGGGGCTCAAAGGTATTTGGACAAAGTGACACAATTGTAATTATTACCATAATTTTAATTCCTAAATGGTAAATGCCATATTTTTGTGGAACCTCTTAAAATAAAGCTGAAAGTCTACAGTTTGATTTTTTTATTCGATGTTTTATTTCAAGTCCATTGTGGTGGTTTATAAAGGCAAAATCAGAAAAACTCTGTCATTGTCCAAATACTTCCAGACCTAACTGTATATATATACATGAATGACTCAAATGACACTTTGTTTTTATGTTATTGGCATGGTGGATCTGTTCTCTGTCTCAAAACACACATGCACATACACACACACACAAGAACATGGGATTTGATAAGCAGTGCTCTTGCTAGTGCCATGGGATGCAAACCAAAAATAAAGCCCAGTTGGCATATGGCCATATCAACCTGAACCTTGCTCAGACGTGAGGAAGAGAAAGGGTTGGATCAATTCTTCCAACTTTATCCAAATGATTTGCAGGTCGATATTGAGGCAAACTAAACACTCAATGCAGAAAAACATATCACACTTCAGCAGAGAAGACTCTTCTCCTGGCATTGTTCTGTATCCTGATCCTAACAACATTTATGTGGAGACACTAATGGATTAATGAGGCTTTACCTCCACATTCAAATCAGTGACAGGAAGTGCTGCTACCTTAAACATAATTATAAAGCTGGGCTCACTGACAGATCTGACACTAAATCTTTAGAGGAAAACTACAAACAGATTCTGATAGAGGCCGTCACAAGAAAACTGACTTATTAAGTATTTGACTATACATCACTTTAAATTGTCAAACAGGCACTGTCTGAGTACTAGCCCTTTGGACACTAGCTTTTTTTTTCTAGGTTTTTTTTTTTGGATGAGGATGAATGTTAAAGACAAAATATCTACTCAAGTAGCAGATGGCAAAGAGAGCCTCTAACATCCAGCATGCTGAGAGCTTTCAGACCTGCACCTGAAGCACCTTATCATTTCAATGCTGCTACACAATGACCTGATGCTCATGCAACCCTGCTGCCATTATCTGATAGATAGTGAGTATTGGTGTAGGAATGCACCTTGAAACAATGCACCCGCGATGCAAAATGTGACGATGTGTGTCATATAAATGTGTGATATCAGCATTTTATTAATTATGCATTTAATAATATTGCCCTGTTTGAACACCAGACGTCCCAATCTGCACAACCCATGAAGTCAAAATACAGATAGGGCATGCTGGTCACGCGACTGCGCTCTTTCATGGAGAGCCTGCGTTACTACCAAAATGGGACTGTGCTTGTGAAATGACCGCATTTGGCAATTTAGCTGACTTTGGAGCTCTATTTCCAATGACATGACAGCTCAGGTGCTGCTACAAAGCTCATTATGGTTCAGTCAATCATTGTCAAAGTCCCCAGGTCATANACCAATTCTTTTGGAGAACTTATAAACCTATCAATTTATTTATTTGTTTGAACCTGTAGTATGAACCTGCAGTACATTTTGTTTACAATATTAAACCTTTGTTCATAGCAATTAAAAAAATGTATTTAGTTTTATACAGACAACACTTTGTTTTGCATTGTTTATGATTCAGAAATTAAAATATGGAGTCTTTTTTTCATAAACTGTCTTCGTTCAAATTTTGTTCTAAATATTCTGAGAATATTGAATCGTGAACCCGGTATTGTGTCTAAATCAAACGATGACAATTTATAGTGATGACTAGAATAACAGTGTGAATACTGGTCTTGGTTCCAGACTTAGCAACCCAATGTATCAAAGATCTCACACTTACCTAGAAGAGAGAAAAGACTAATAAATTCAGTCCAGTTTGGTATCCACTCTACATACCATTACACAACCATGATCATTTTCCCTATTGTCTGCTGAGTTATTGTACATTTCCTAATCTGAAAAACCATGTACAGTACCTGTACACTGTATATTTAGATCATGTTATGATGGGTACATTAACAATGCAAAAATCTGCATTAACACTTTAGTAGAGGTGTACCTACAGTCCTTTATGACACATTCATAAGCATTGCACAAATCTTTTATAAAGGTGTGTTGGAGAATTTATAAAACGTCTAAACTTTTGAAGTTTTTGAGGACAGAACATCCCTCAATCATCATAATGTATTCATACAGCTATTGCTGTAATTGTTTATTTTAATTCTCATCATTAAAGTTATTAGTTTATTTTATCTAAAATGAATGTTATGAAAGTCTTCCATGTATACTTCCATGTCATATGAATTTTGACTACCTAAATATTACATACCATGTATATAAAACATTCTACCTTTAATTAAAAAAAAAAATTCCAACGGATGAAATATTTGATGATTACCATCAAACCATAATGATGATTACCAAGTTTATAGAAAAATAAAGACTTTTTCAAAAAATATAGCAATTTCATTGCCATCTACTATGTTTACTCAGTTTAGAACTAGGTTTGGGTTTATTGAGAAATATATTTAACAAAAAAAAAAAAAAAATAAAAAAAGCTAATTAAAAAAAATATGTCTATTAGAGTCTCGTACAAAAACATTCTTCTTTAATATGAGATTTTTAAATTTGAAATCGAATATTTATAAAGATAAACCAGAGAGATGTTGCACTGAGAATGGCAAATAGTCCAGAGAGCAGCAGAAATCAGGATAATAATGTTAAATTACAGTTATGGTCTCAAGGGATTTGGAGGCGATTTTCATGTTATAGTTTCCTAAAAACAACCTGACTGCCTGTGGATACTATGCATGAAATAGTTAAATGTATTTTCATTTACAAAAAAATTGCCATGGACATATGCAAGTACATGTTTTAAAATATACTTTGTGACAATGTCTATTACTAAAGTGCTATGAAAATAAAACTGAACTGAATGTACTTATGAAAAATATAATAGATCCTTAGAGTATTCTATAATATAATATGCATTTAATTTAAAACATTGTTTTAAAAATTCATTTAAATTGAAAGAAATTAAAAAAATTGTCGTCTAACTGACATTTTCTCCAAATAATTGATGAACAATCAACTAGCAGACACACTAATGAGGTTAGGTAATAATACTTCAACTATCTTACAAGATCTGTGAATTTCTTTCTACTAAAATGCATCACCAATGACCTTTTTTTCTTTTTTTTTTTTATTCACAAAAGTATTTTCCCCTTCTTTGCACCACCTTATTCCATAGACTTGACAGGCATTGTTCCTTTGTCTCTTCCTCCACATTTTTGAGGCTATTTTTAATCTAAACTAAAAAGAAAAACCCAGATAACATATCTATGTGTCTCATACAGGAGGGCTGTGACAAGACCACTAATGACTACAGATGATCTAATTTATCAAGCTCCTGATATTCAATTCCGCTCTCTTTTCCCCCTCAGTAATAGACCATAATGGTGCTCATCTCTCAAAATGGACAAGACAAAGCTATCTGCATTGCTACAAAGAAAAGTACAGGTGACTAGGGTGTGGTTATGTTATATACACAGATATATATTATATAACACAACATTTAACTAGTGTGAATAATAAATAAACAAGTGGTAAAGAAAAGAGAAAAGAAGAAAATCACTGGCTATGGTTCCGCATTATGAATGCTAACAACATTTAGGCTGACACTAATGGAGTGGGATTAATAAAGCTCACACATGCACACACACACACCCACACACACACGCCCAGATCATTGCTGGCCTCATATCAGCTCCCCATCTGTTTGATAGACTGGAAGTGTAAGACAGGTACATAATATTACCTTTTGCCTGTAAAGGTAATTATATTACTTTCTGGATGTGCCCCGAATGCTTGAGTCCCCCACTGCTGTTAATATTTTAGCTGGCTAGGCTGAATGAGTATGTCAGCTTTGTGTGCCATCTGTTATATAGGAAAACATCTGTGTCCTAATACAGTCCCATGAATGGAAAGTGTGTGTATGTGTGTGTGTGTACATGCAATGTGTCAGTAAGCATCTGTTATCATTCCTATCATACATACATTCCTTTATGTAGAACTTATCTGCAGCACTTTCTATATGTTTCATATCAACATGCTGGCACAAGCATACGTTGCAT
Organism: Pangasius macronema; assembly: GCA_037577455.1. Taxonomy (NCBI): domain Eukaryota; kingdom Metazoa; phylum Chordata; class Actinopteri; order Siluriformes; family Pangasiidae; genus Pangasius; species Pangasius macronema. The sequence goes on along the minus strand of JAKKZK010025986.1, from coordinate 6,677 downwards.
ATGAAGATAGTCAAATGAAACATTCCGCACCAACATAATTTAACCACATTCACCTCTACCACTAAAGTCAATATGTAATAAATAAAAAATAGCTTTTTTAAACATATTGACTGTAGCCCACTAAATATGAAAGGTTTGTGCTTTTTACAACATATGATAAGACTTACCGGACTCATGAAACTCCTCTTCTCTGCGAACACAACCTGGCTCATAGTCACATGGTAATGCAGCACGGTAACATAGGTTTTGTTATTTTGAAAATACCTGCGCTGCAGTGTCATGTTACCAAGTGATTTGCTATTGTGTTTGTGTGATTGTGTTTGCAGAGAAGAGGAGACGTTTCATGAGCCCAACAACACCATGTCAAACTTGCTACAACCACGGTAATGTCACAGCCTGGTACAACCAATGACATAATGCCACAACCTGCTACAACCAACAACATTATGCCACAACCTCCTATAAGCAACAACATCATGCCACAACCTGCTACAACCAACAACATCATGCCACAACTTGCTACAACCAACAACATCATGCCACAACTTGCTACAACCAACAACATCATGCCACAACCTGATACAACCAACAACATCATGCCACAACCTGATACAACCAACAACATCATGCCACAACCTGATACAACCAACAACATCATGCCACACCCTGCTACAACCAACATCATGCCACAACCTGCTACGATTAACACCACCATGCCACAACCTGCTACAAGCAACGACACCATGTCACAACCTGCTAGAACATCATCCACCAACCTGCTACAAGCAACACCATGTCACACCTTCTACAACCATCAACTTCATGCCACACCCTGCTACAAGCAACAACATCATGCCACAACCTGCTACAAGCAACATCATGCAACAACCTGCTACAAGCAACAACATCATGCCACAACCTGCTACAAGCAACATCATGCAACAACCTGCTACAAGCAACATCATGTCACCTTCTACAACCATCAACTTCATGCCACAACCTGCTACAAGCAACACCATGTCACCTTCTACAACCATCAACTTCATGTCGCAACCTGCTACAACCAATAACATCATGCCACAATGCCATACCATATTCACAAAAATCAGCCATGCTCCACATATAAATCTCACACACCAACAGGACACATACACCCCTCTCTATTTCCATCTTCCAGTCACCAATCCATGGACATTCCTGGTTAACATGTCCAAAACCATCTCTTGGCAGCTGTGCTCATCAGACAAAAAAACCATTGTCAATTATCAGTATAAAATACCATGCTAAGGCTCTGACACGCATGCTGGCATGCAGTTAATGCTTCTGAACTCTGCTTGAACTTGCCTCAGTTTCATTACGATAATTGAGATACTAATTTATGCCACAGTGAGATCAGGTGGTTAATTGGTCAGTTGTTTAACTGGAGAGAGTCTCTCAGGAGTCCACCACAGCGGCTAAATTATGATTTGACACACAAAGAATATAACTCAAGAACATAACTCGATTAAGCAGCACTGGTTTTCATTTACTAGTGAACTAGCTTTTGAATGCATTTTCTGCTTTTCTGGGCGTGACTGTGAATGAGGTAGCACGAGAGAAGGATCAACATCAGGCACGCATGCACACCCACACACACACAGACACACACACATATACTTATACATTTCTTATTCTCCATGCTACACAGTAAGGCTTATATTGTATCCCAACCTATGATATTCTCTAGGTGTAGTCGATTCACTTTTTCACATGCATGAGAAGTGAGTGAAGATCATTTGCGATTCCAGTGAGGAAAACAGTTTTTCATGCATATAGACATTTTATAAATCATTCATTAGAACTTTTAGTAAATAATCATACACATTAAGGAATCTTATACTTATATCTTTATATGAGGCCCTTGGGCTTTATCGTGGAAGAGATCAATGTAGCTATTGATCAGTGGCTACCTCCTGGTTTTGTGATTATATAATCATCATAACAGCAACTCAGCCACTCATACATTAATATCTGATTACTGATTGCATCTGATTACCTGATTTTTAATATTTTTCTGTCAGTATCAATGTCGGTAAAAATACAAATATGAGGTTAAATATGCCTGACTAGTAGATGTTGTATGCGACTTGCTCATGTACAAATAGTGATATGTTCTAATCCTTTTTAACTGAAAAACACAGCAGATCAGTTTGTCTGTGTGTGCAGTAGTTGGTTAGAGTGGCTCACATTTAGCTCTGGTGCAGCGAGACTCTACTGAATTCAGGCCCAACATACAGTTGGTATGTCAAAGATATTCTAAGATTTTCTCTTTTTTTTGTGATACTATAATGATAGTCCCTAACATTTCAGTGACACAGATACTTGGAGTCTATTTGGAGAAAATGTTCTACTTGCCCTGAAGAAACATTAGACACAAATTAAATTTGGCACTATAGCTCCTGTTGGTACGCTAACAAAATGTTACATCAAATTAATCAAAATCACAAAAACTGAAGGACTAAATAAAAATAGACTGCAGGGAATGGCCATATACGTATATCCTAAATGTCTCTCCTCTCTGACCCTAACAATGAGAAGCACAGAGCTGATAATTGAATATTGATTGTCATCAATCACTTGAGAGACAGGGACAGATTTAAGGGTGTGTGTTGTCAGATTTTAGTTGGATGTACTGGACATATATGATACACAAGACTGTACCCAGAGTTAGCACAGTATGCTAATACTAGTGTAAATCATTAGTACATGTCATTGTGATGAATAGTTTTGTGCTCAGGGTCAGGGACAGGGCACAAAGCCAATGTGATTTGCACTGCGTGAGACAGACCAGACTGAAGTTCACTGCAGCTTAAGGCATCTAGTCTAATTGTATTCAACCCAGTGAACTGTAAACAGGTATGCCACACTTTATGAAGGAGAATATACAATATACACCATTTAATACCTTGTCTCAGACCAAGAGCCAAGACAGTAAACTATCTAATATCTTAATATCATTATATTAGTTCAATAATTAAGCTCTTAGGTAAAGCTTAACACTGCTGATTTTACAAATAACAGATTATAAACATCAACTTTCATTCAAATAATAACTGACAGCGAGCTTGAAAGAGAAGCACAGAGCTGATAATTGAATATTAACAGTAAACTATCGTAGGTATCAAGTCAGGAGAAATAAGAATTCAGACACTTTTTTTTTTTGTTTTTTGTTATTTAATACTTCCAGTGCATATACCCACAGATTTACACACAATGTCTTTTGACTATACTTTTTAACAAAAGCGTAAACAAATATGTTTAAAAACTAAACTGATATGGAAAAACCAACCACAAATTCACATTAAAACTTTGTTGAGAATTACAGTTTTGAGACGTGTACAATACTCAGACTTTTCAGCATGGCGGTTCAATTTTGGCCCATTCCTCTCGGCACATCCTCTTAAATTAAAGGATATGAGAGTACCTCCTCCATGCATTTTCAATTGAATTCAAGTCAGGAGATTGGCTAGGCCATGCTAGAACATTCACCTTCTTTTTTTACAAACCAGTCTTGTTATTTTGGCTGTATTGCCAAAGTGTTCTGTTTCATCTGATCAGGGTTTTTTGTTATTGCTTATTTTTCTCTGCATAACTGCTGTTTCTGCTGCTTTCAGGCTGTCCTGCAACTCTTTTTGAGTGATCGCTGCATTCCCTTTTACCCGTTATCATTAGTCTGAGAGCATTTTGCAAAATCTTGCGATGCTCATTTGTCCGGGGACGTTGTTAGTCGTGGTTCCATCTGTGCATTATCAATTGTACTGACAGGAATGTTTAAGCTTTTAGCTGTGACTTTGTAGCTTTTCCCACAATGTTTTCCCGGAGAATATTAGCACACTCCTTCACCTTCACCTTGACTGCTAGCTGTTTTGTGAAATCTTCCAACCAAGGGCAACCAGTAGTCTTTTATAATATCAACTAATGCAACTTGCATTAGAAAATTTTTTGCAGAATTTATATGTAGAATTTTTTTCCCCTTTCAGTTTCATTTTTTCTGAAACATATCTTTGTTTATGCTCATGAATACATACATTTTTGTTCATATTTATAAGTACAAAGTGAAAAGAGATTATGCATGTAAATATGAAGTGGATATATACACTGGAAGTATATTAAATAACAAAACAATAGTGTCTGAATATTTACTTACATCTGACTAATTTCTTTGTTGCGCCATAAGGCTCACAGGGCAGATTTGGGCATTGCAGTCCAGGCTTTGTGTACATGTTTTAAGCTGTTTGTATACCAGGCTGGAGAAAATTACTGTGTTTAGAAGAAAAGAATCTCTAGGGTATATGCAGGACACAGCCATTACCATTAAATTATACCAGCCCATTTAAGGCCCTGAAAAGAGTCATTAACCAAAACAACCTTATAACGAAAAGCTTCATTACATTCTAAAATTTCACAAGATGACTGACTGGGAGGGAATTATGAACCACTGTTATTTTACTAGGAATATCAACACAACCTACCTCATCATCAACATCATCATCATCATCATCATCATCATCATCATCTACCTGAAAGTCAGGTGTGCTTAGCAGGACTCAGTTACTCTACTACAGTTCAAAAGCGAAGGCATTAATTTCATTCTATAGTATGTTTCTGTGGCTTAGTTAAAATGCTGATAGTTCTCTTCTTCATTAACCTTCATGTTTATCTTGCATTTAACTCACAAATAAATGATGACGCTTTTTTTCACTATCTCTTCAGAGGTGGATATCTATTAGAGGCTGTTATTTAAAGAGCAGATACTAATGTTCCGAGCACATCTTCCTGTTTTTTTAACATAAGTAGGTCAGTCAGAAACACATTTATCACCACAGGCCTCTCTCAATGTCCTCAAGGGTGCATGGATAGAGAGACAAAGAGGAAAAAAGGCTTATGCCATCATTAATGGAAAAGTCGATAATGGAGAGCAGGAGATTTAGTTAAAGATGCTACTTTAAATGCATAATAATTCACAATGGTTCTGAATTATTCACTGCGTTGGCGGTTTGGAGAGTTGTCTGTACCAAAAGTTTGACTGAGAGGCTCAAGGTGTTCAAACTCATGAATTAAAATTCAGAAAGAAGTGGAGTGATTACAAGCAGCACACAATGCAGTAACAGTAACTATCCACTGTATCTTAAGTCTGATCGATGAGTAAACCTTTACAACTTACACTGCAGCATACTGTATATACATAAGGGAACAGAGGACAACATTTACTGACTATGTTAAACAGCTCTGGTAAACTCTTGAGAGCTTGTGTACGAACACAAACATTTACATACATGCAGACAAACACACACAGAGGAAAATGACATTCTTTCCCTGCCTCAGTCCTTAGTCACCTTTCAAATCATGGTGAATGTTCCATATGGCAAGGAAGTAGGGTCTAGTAAGATGTGTGTGCGTGTGTGTGTGTGTGTGTGTGTGTGTGTGTGTGTGTGTGCGTGTACTTCAGCAGGAACAAGGGGCGAAATAGTCTGTAATTGTTTTTAAATCAATATTGTGACAGAAGATGAGATCACTGCAATGTCAAATCCCTGCCTGTCAGATCCAAGTCAGGCTCAATCGCTCCTGAATCTCTAAACAGCTCTCTCTCTCCTTCTTTCTTTCTCTTTCTCTCTACCGTATATCTCTCCACCTCCCTTGAGTATGGACTTACTGTATATGACTCAGTTTAAATACAGCTTATTTCACACTGTGAAGGCAAGTGTGAAATAAGGTCTATTTAAACTGAGGTGTATTTAAAATTATGTGCAAAATAAGGTGTGTTGTTTAAACATAATCATATACTGTGAAATACCTTTACCTTAAGAAGGTATAGACAATTTCGATAAAACTTTATAAACCTCATGGTGGTGATAGATAAATTACAAAGGAATTGATAATTACTGTTACTGACTAATTAGAACTGATGGCTGTTAATCACGTAATTCCACTCTTCACTTCTCCTCGTTACAGACGGTGCTTTACACACATGACCTCACTAATCTTATCTGTCCATCCAGGTCTATGGCTGTGGAACTCCATGCTGCTGGAGGCCTCTGAAACTACAGAGTTGTGCACAAATTCGACTTCATTACAGCCTATGCTGCTAGTCTCTATCTTCAGTTCTTGGCACTTACAGAGATTTGGATCAACTCACAGCTGCAGCACTCTCTACAGCTCTCTCTTTCTTCCAAACCTCTACATCTGGAGTGTAAATAGGGGGTTGGGTGAGGGTAGGTTTGCTCATCACCTTCTTGATGCTGACCTTACCAAGAACTCCACCAAATGAAACCTCACTCTTAGTCACTAATTACTAATTACTCTGTAATTCTTCTTCACATATCAGACAATTGATCTGAGTAATTCTCCTCTTCAACTGGTCCTCAAAAGCCCACCTCTTTCCACTTCTACTGTTACCTTCAGACCAAACTTTAAAACCTGTCCACATCTTCATTCTCTTCTACTGTGCCCTACCACCAGTGCCTTCTTTTTCAGATATGCTGGTTGACACCACTGCTTATATCTTCCACAAAGCCCTCAACATTGCTAAGTATGCAGTGAAGCTAAGTATCCTCCTGTTTCTCTGCTCCCTGGACAATAAACTGGATTACATCCGACTCCAGCAAACTACGCGGCGTGAGTTTAGAGACTGCTGCGTC
>JAKKZK010025974.1:7592-27445 GCA_037577455.1 Pangasius macronema | reverse complement strand
TTTGTCCAAATAACTTTGAGCCCCTGAAAATGGAGGCACTTTGCTGAAAATGGCTGTAATTCCTAAATGGTAAATGCTTAAAGTCACATCACATCACTTGTACAATGTACAAGAATTTATTTGGACAAAATTTATTTGGCTGTTTATCATTTATGCTTTTTTTTTTTTTTTTTGATAAAATTCAATTTGTTAGCAGTGTTAGCACCTCAGCCACAGTTAATCCTCCTTAAATCCTCCCTCCACCAAAATATACCAAGCCACGTTTACTTCCTCTGATGCAAACAATAGTGTGTAACCGATTCTATGGCCGTACAAATGCTCACTGATAGACGGCTGGTTTGTGGCAGGCAGCGATATCATTTCACATTTCAGGGTTTCTCTTTGTCCTCTCTGAGGTTTTACACAGTAGGGTTGCTTTAAAGTTGCTTTAGAGTCCCATTTGTACACAAAGCAGGCAAAAGGACATAGGCACTAATACAGAGAGTGGCGAACTACACTATGAGAGAGAGAGAGAGAGAGAGTTCTTGTTTCATCATGTCAATCAGACTGGAGATATTCCCTAGGGGTTATTTCTACTGGTTACTTTATAGAAAGTCATGTGCAAAATGATTTACAAACAAAAACCGTGAACGTCGCATAATCAGCTGAATGGCGCCCAGATGTGTGCGATTAAAGTGTCCTCAATATAAATACACCTGTTCCTGGACGTCCCCAGAAGTTTATTAGAGACCATAGCTGAATAATTAGCATCATGAAGATCAAGAAGCTATCAAAACAAGTCCAAATCAAAGTTTTGGAAAAGTATCAATCAGGGTTTGGTTCTAAAAAAATCAAACTTATAGTAGATCAGGAAGTAATATTAAATATTTAGGGTAAATGATACTGTGGTTTCTGTGGGTCTAAACGATCTTGGCTGTGGGTCATATGCTTTGCACCCGTTAAAATTTCTATGTAAAATCCAAAACAGACAGTTGCCCCTATTAGAACAGGGGGCAGTCGTGGCCTAATGGTTAGAGAGTCCGACTTGTAACCTGAAGGTAGAACTTGAAGGTGGTGGGTTCGAGTCTCGGGTCCGGCAGGGATTGTAGGTGGGGGAGTGAATGACCAGCGCTCTCTGNTGCACTTGGATGGGTTAAATGCAGAGCACAAATTCTGAGTATGGGTCACCACACTTGGCCACAAAGTCACTTCACTAAGATGAATCCTTTTAGGAAACTAGAAGCCATAACTGGAGGGTAAATCTGGTTTTAGTCTGTGCAGTCTTTTAAGATTACCACTTGTCTCACTGTATGAGATGATCCCAATAAAATCTTGACTGAATTCTATAACTGAATTCTCCATGTTTATATATATTGTATAATGAAGATGCTCTAATGATAGACCTGTGATTAAAGATGACTCTGTTCCGCTTACTGCATTTGCGTATATTTTTATGCGGGAAGCACTTTCTCAAACTCACGTCCATCCACGTCCATCCAACTACTAACCCTGCCTGACCTGGCACAGCTTCTGAGATCAGACGAGCTTCGTCCTTCTTACAAATCTCTGTAAAACTCCAATACTCAACATATCATGGAAGGAAAATTTCTGAAGTCATTTTGCCGCAATTTGCATCTCATCAATGGCATCATATCATACGAAATTGTCTGAGAAACTGTCTCTGGGGAAAAGGATAGGAGCCTGCTGATTTAGATAATGGCAGTTCATATTGCTGCACCCTTTAGACCGAGTCTTTGGGGAAAGTCAGGAGAAATAGCGAGTAACCTGTAACTCTTGCCTTTAGACCAGTTCACACATCCAGAGGAGGAATGATGCTCCCTAGCAGAGCCACTCAATGAGGCTCAGCCCAGTGGGCAGGTTCCTAATCTTGCACACTCACACACACACACACACACACACAGCAGCAGCAGCAATGCAGCAAAACTAATGGTTGAAGGACTTTAATAGAGAAAGAGGTTGTATGGGTAAGGTGTGTGTCCATGTGTGTGTGGCTGGAGGGTTGCTATGAACCATAGCCAGGCCTGGACTTATTCATCATCAATGACCTCAGGGTTACGAAGTTTGGTGTGTGTGCTGAACCAAGACTAGACCTTGGATGAAAAAATGAACCAAAGTTATCTCTTTTTGTGTGTTTGTGCACTGTATTTATTTTGTCAAGCTCTACTCTAAAATTCCAAGCACACACTTTTTGTCCAAATAAATTCTGTGAAGTGTTTAATAGGAATCCAATGAACTGTTGGCACAAGTAGGCTAGCGTAGCTTTGGTCTTTTTCAAGCAAAAAAAAAAGTCAGCATCCAAATCATTTGATTTGCTGTTAAAGACTACTTGAAATCGAAACTGCCCTTATTTACTGTTTTAGCTCATGACCCTGGTCAGTTTGTGCATGAATTCATCTGTACTAACCGCTTCAAAGACTTTTTTCTGCCTCCCTGATTTTTGACTACATAACCAATCATTTAGCATCGTGACACGGGCTATAGCTCAGACTTCGGCCTCTGCATTCCTCCATTCCCAGCAGGCTAAAATAAATACGGCTTCACTCCTAGGACGAAACATTCATCCCTTTTCATCCTTGCAGAAGGCAAGTTGTCCTCCAAGACACTTTTGGAACACTCAATTTTTACCTCCGAACCAAACATATCAAATTGGTTCTCATTCATTAGTCTTTTAGTAAAGTTGTGTGTGAAAAGTTTTCACAGGCCAGACCGAACTAAAATTCCTGTACGTTAATAAATCACTCAATCACTCACAAATTAACAAGTGTACTAATCACAGCACAGCTGATTTACATTTAGTGACACCCACAAAACTCCATAGTGAACTAAAGTGTCCAATAATGCAGCACAGCCACTGCAGACTGTCAGCTACCATAGATGCGCAATTTAAAATAGTTGGCGTGTAAAATATCAGTAACTCATCATCAAATATACAATTTGAAGGCAGTCAATCTAGGGTCATGTTGCTATCTAAATGTACACAAACCCACAAGGCTTTACAGGAAACACTTTTTTTTTTTAACCGCACTTATTGTGTAAATGCTCTTACGAAGGATTTAGGGATAAATTCATTCCTGCTCAGTTTGACAAATAAGGAGCAAAACCAATGACTGTTAAATCAGTCAGGTATCAACAACAATAAAAATGATGGAGGATGATACTGTAAAAAGACTAAAATTATTGCCCAGTAAATCTGTAGTAGTGTTATGGTGTTACGGTTCATTCCTAATCTGATACACCTAAAAGCCTCTGAATACAAAAGCTTTATCTCAGTGTCAAGGATGCAGCCGAGGTTGGCTGCATTTCTCAGCCATTACATCACTATGAACAAGGCTGTAAAATGTGGCCTTTGTTTCAGAGAATTCCAACGATGCAACTTCCATACCACAAATCAGCCATAAACTATTTCACAGAGAGTACGTTTGGAGAACAAATAACATTTTGGAAATACTTAGACCATCATCCACTGAATTTCTTAATAAGTTAATACGTTTCTTAAGAAATAATTCATACACACTAAATCTTGAATTCAGACACCACGTTATGTTTCACACATTTTCACATATAGTGCCATGTGGTTTTATTTATTTTTTTTTACATGATTATTTTTTACACAGTTTATTTTCAGCTGTGTTTTTTTTTTTTTTAGACTTTTTTAGATTTTTTTGGGATTATTTTCATGTGATTTTTTTCCACAATTCATTTATTTTCATATTTTTTTTAGACGTGATTCAGTTATTTTCACATGATTTTTAAATATGACTCATTTTTCATGTGATTTCTATTTTTTTTTTTATTGCATTTTGACATCTTTGACTCTTATTTCGCATGCTTCATCATTTTTCACGTTCACAAAATCGTCATTTACTTTTCTTTTTTATTGTTTTTTAACATTATTAATTTTTCACATGCTTCATTTATATTTTTCCCAAGTGATTTTTTTTGCATGCTTAATTTGTATTCAAATGATTTGTCATTAATTTAATAATATATATTTATAGGACACGTTTCTTTTAAAAGTAAATATCAAAGAGCGCATGCAAGCAATCCATTGCAATGTTGCGTACACTGTAATTCTGTTGCATAGCTAATGGCAGCTAATGGCAGCTAGCATAAACTCTGTGTTAGCCGCATGTCAGTAAATCACAAAATATTGGTATAGCCTACTTATTAGATAATACTTAGATAATCTTTATCGCTTGTTAATGAGGAGGAGTTTCCATAGAAATGTACACACCTGAAAAAAAAACCCACTAGAAACTATTTCTAAACTCAGGCTAAATCCAAAACCAATGACACGGACCTCCTGCTGCCAGCTAGCTAAGTGAGGGTGAAACATGCCTATCTTTGAAAGCTAACAGTCTCAGATATACCACATCTTACTGCTTAAAAAATTATTCTGTAGTAGTGTATTATTCTTCAGTGTATAATGAAGCTCAGAACAATTTTTGATCCGTGCAGCATTCGATTCAGTAAACAGATTACCAACATCTAGGACAACTTGCAATTATACTACCTCTAGCTACAAGTTACTCAGGAATAAAGTAGCTAAGCTAGAGCTAAATAACCATTTTAATAAAGTAGCTAAGTTCACTGAAGCTACTTTGGTCAAATTGAGAAATATTGAACTGGGACATTTTCATTTTATTAATAAAATGACCATAAGATATCCCAGAACACACATTTAGCTTTCTTCAAAACTAGCTAGCTAGTTTTCTAGCTAGCTACTTTTGTTGTGTTACCCTCCTACTTGGTGCGGAATTTAAAAAAAAGTAGCTAGTTCCTGGAAAAGCTACATTATTTTGAAAATAATTGTAGCTCAGCGACCACCATGCTACTAAAATGTTAATCAAGCTAGTAGCATCTCTTACTTGTAGCTAACTACTCCCAAACAGTTAGTTAACTAACTAAAATCACAGATGCTAATCTGTAAAACTAGATTTAATCAGAAATCCTGCTTCACTATTCGCTACATTCATTGTTCGAATATTCAAATGTATGCTTAAAGCAGTCCAGAAATGTTTCTGTTTATGGTGTTTATACGAAACTTTTATAATGAAAAGAACATTTTTAATTACAGACTATAGACAGGATAATTACGGAACCCATCGGTCATTGCCATCTTGCTAATATCGGTGTAGCGACACTGTCAACAGAAAGATGACAGATGGTTCACATACACCAGAGAATGTGGTTCTTATTCACTTCTCTTTTTTTTTTGTTGAAAAGTACTCACTCCAGTCGAATTAAACACAATCCTCATGGGAACCTAATGCAGCAAATAATTGGAAAGGTGCCGAAAAGATCCTGGCTAGTAATTACTGCAGGTTGGTGAAGTAACGCTAGCACAATGTTTTGTTTGTTTTTTTACCCAGCATACCTGTGATATTAGTAAAAATAATCACGTCCACGTCGAAACTGAGGGAAAGAAGTTCATCTGTCTTAGACTGAAACATGGACGCAAGAAGGATAACGGAAGAGCGAAGACGTTTCCAATAACACTGGCTCATTAAATGTAGCATATTTGCTAGATTAGCAAACAATGATCAGATGTCTGTATCAACATCGAGAGAAAGATCTTGAGCTTGACTCCTGATGACTAAAACTAAAACTCAGCTAGTGTAATGGGAAACAGGTGGTTTAGGTGAATTTGTTTACACAGCACCTAATAAATATGGTTTAATATGCCAGTGAATCTGCTAAATTAGCCATCGAGATCAAGTTGAAGTATCTCAGCTTGAGCTAATGCTAAGGTTTGGTTAGTTTAATGAAAAACAGAGGACATTTCTGAATCCCCACACAGCCCAATTGCTTCGGGACACCTGTAAGATTAGAAATAATGACCAGATGACTACATCAACAACAAGTTTATCTGTATCACGTCAGTATGGCTAAGGCTAAAGCTAAGGCTAATGCAAAAGAGGCAATTTGCTGAGGAATTTGTTTCTGCAGCACTTAATAACATCACGTCATTAAGTTTCGTATTAAGCCAGGAGATTCAGACTCACTGATATGTGAGGAATAAAGTAGTGTTGAAGAGAACTAATCAAAAATGCTAATGATTTTCATGCAGCAGGATATACAAAAGCGTTTTATTCCTTTTATAAAATAGCACTTTGCACTAATTAATTAATTTAATGTTGTTAAACATCACAGAACCAGCTAAATCCAGTTGTCACTTACATTAAAGCTAAAATCAGTTGTTTTGTTTAGAACATTATTCTTTTGTTTATTATTCGATTTCCTGGCGCACGCTACATATAAAAAAGCTGCAAAGTAGCTGTTACTATAGAAACGATAATGTATTAGAAACATATACCTATGGGCGTACGTATGAGTGAAGTAGAAAACGAATCAGCACCTTACTGTTCATGACAGATTTTTCTTTTGCTAACTTAAGGTAAGACTCAGCTAGCCTAACGAAAGACAGCAAACTAAACTGCTGTTATTAGATTTCCGTTAGCATTAAGAGAAGGAATTTTACTGCTCATGCTAATGTTGTAATGACTAAAGCTAAGACATAGCTAGCCTAACGAAAGGCAGCAAACTAACCTGCTGTTATTAGATTTCCGTTAGCATTAAGAGAAGGAATTTTACTGCTCATGCTAATCTTGTAATGACTAAAGCTAAGACATAGCTAGCATAATGAAAGACAGGTTACAACTTTAAACACTGATATATTAGGTTATTTGTTAATTGCTGATTTATTAAACGTTATAATCAGCTGAATACATCAACGTCAAGAGCAAAAAGTTCATCTGTATCACGCTAGTCTGGCTCATGCTAGGGCTAAGGCACAGCTAGCATAATGAAAGTGTTTACTGAAGCTCTTTTCACAGCTCCTAGTTAATATAGTGAGGCATTGTATTACTTTTTAACCATAGGATTTGACACAGTTGGGTAGCTAGCTAGTTAGTTAGTTAGTTAGTTAGTTAGTTAGTTAGTTAGTTAGTTAGTTAGTTGTCTGAACATTATTGCTACATGACTAGCAGGAGAAAGAAGCTAATCTATATCGATCTTGTGCTAGCTAACGCCTACAGGAACACACTATTATCTGTCTACTTTATTATTATTTTTGACCACTTTTTGGTGTTTCCTGATTCTCAAACATTTCTGAGCTGCATTTCAAATGTATGAAAGGTGTTGTATAAATTATTATTAAGAGGAAAAAAAAAAGTTCAATAATTCACCAGATGCCTAATGGAAAAGATGGCCATCTTTAAATCAGCTTTCACAGCGTTGAATAATATTGAGTCTTTATTTAGCCTATCACTCTTTTATAGCCTTGAATGTCTCAGTGGTGGATAAAGAGCGATAGCTAGACTGGCGACGGCTATATTATATTGTTTATTAAAAGCCTTTTAGACGCTCTTATCATGTCGCTACTGTCCCTTAAGGCTATTTTGGTTTGAGTGCCTGCACTGCCAGGTATTCTCACATTTTCCTTTTTTTATGGCCTGGCCCATGGCATTGTATGGCATTAAGTATTTAAGGAGAGTGTAAAATATGCCTCCATTTTCTGTCATCCGCTTCCATCTCCTGGGCAGGTGATCGATTTCAGAGGTGCCTCTTCTGGATGACGCCAATGGATTTAGCCGATATGACGCGTTCCTTAAAGACACACCGGACCAGGGTAAGTTATAATGTGGCAGCCATGATCTAGCCACTGGCACAGATAGCTCATATGGCTGACACTCCATTTACTGCTCCATAATGGCTGGAGGTGAAGATGGAGCTCGAAATGGGATCCGGCTCAGTGGTATTAAATGCCAAAAGAGATATTATGGGTCATTTGGATTAATAGCCTTGCATTGGCATATCCAAAACAGCAACTAGGTGGACTATTTCCTCAGGATAAAGTGCATGTGTAAAATAGCATCACAATAGCACTACATGCTTTCAAATTAAAGGTGACCTAAAGAACCATTTTAGCTTCCTTTAAGCACCTTTCAGTTCATAATCCTTTAAGTATTTTTTTTTTATACCATGGTGCTGTTGAATTTTTAAATCAGATTGGTCAGAAGGTGTTGATTAATACCTGTGAGACAAATCACAGGTTTATATTAATGCGCTTCTTCTAATGCTTTATCATTTCTATAGTAACTTATAGTAACTCCCCACATACATATTCTAAGACTGATAATAAATGGATTAAAAATGTGTTGTTGAAGAAAGAAAATGTCTAATTTTGTCATTTATTTAATGTTTAGTCTTGGCATTTATGTAACATATATGGAAGGAGTCTCCAGTGTCAGCACTTTGTTACTAGTATTTAAGTTTTCACCCAGGAAAGTCTTCAGGGCAGAGGATGTTGTTGCTGTTGTTGTTTTTTTTTTTACTTACTGATTGCCACAATAATAACTTTTTTTTTTTTTACCATTGCAAAGATCTTTAAATGGTTAAAGATCCATCAATTTTCATCAAATTTCCCTCGGGATCAATAAAGTATCCATCCATCCATCAAATAAAAAGTTCTTTAGAAAACCATTTTATTTTTACAAGTGTTGGTTCATCAGCCTTTCCTCCATTTTGTGATGTACTTTAGTGAAGTGACTTTGTGGCCAAGTGTGGTGACCCATACTTGGAATTTGTGCTCTGCATTTAACCCATCCAAGTGCNTCATTCACTCCCCCACCTACAATCCCTGCCGGACCCGAGACTCGAACCCACCACCTTCAGGATCACCTTCGGGTTACAAGTCCGACTCTCAGACCATTAGGCCATGACTGCCCCCTTTAATTCAATGTACTTTAATTCAATGTACACTCAAGATCCAGTTGAGTTGAAAGCCATTTGTTTTTATTCAATAAATTAAAAAAAGAAAGAATGAATGAACCTGGAATGATTTTGAGGTAACACACGACGTTGAGAAGCGTTCTCCAAGCGTTCTCCAAGCGTTCTCCAAGCGCTCCTTATATGAGACGCCTGTTTATTTCATGATCTGATGATCCAACGAAATCTTCTGGAAGTGGCTGACCTGTTTGGAGCGTAACGGCTGCAGGTCGAGTGCTTGCAGTGTGTGGGCTGGATAACTGTGGAAGGTCAGCGATGAGGCCAGGCTTGCATCTGCTGTGCAGTAATGCAAGGCATGAAATAGCCTTTAGATTGGAGAATAGCCCATTGTGGATGGAGCTCAGGGAGAAATGTGTGACTGCATTGTGACACTATTATCAGTCACTCTCACATGAGATGGGGGGATATTATTCATGAAAATGAGCAGAGAGGAGATGATCCCATAGGCTTTCATAGCCAGCGGTCTAGAGGGAAATATATATTATAAATAGAGAACTATATATAAATAGATAGTTACAGATTAAAAGGACATTTTTTTCAGGATATAAAAGATATTTTAGTAAAGGATGGCTCATTAAGAAATTTCCATAAGCCTGTAATGACAACTGTAAATCTCCATATATATATTTAGATTTATATATTTTATTGAAATATGCTTTAAAATCAAAAACTATGTATAAATACAGTTGATATAAAAAAGTCTACACACTCAAAAGTCCAAACTGCAGTTAAACCCTGGTGTTTTTTTCCCACCTGTATTATGATTATAGTGAAAACAAATAGAAAGTTTTAGGTTAAAAATGAGGAAAAACCCCAAACAAGATCAGCTGTTTCTGTAGGATCTTCTTGACATGTTCTTGGTTTCACCTGACTGCTGAAGCCATGGTCCACAAAGAGCAGTGACATTACCAAGTACAAGACGTCCCTCCAAACTTGATGAAAGGACAAGGAGAAAACTTATCAGGGAATTTACAGGAATATCTGTCAATTACCGCTCATTCCCAACAATATCTTGTGTTCTTCACATGTCTAAATCACACCAAACCACACCAACTATCTTATGAGGCCAAGGTAGAACGTTTGGGGCATAATTCTAAAAGATAGGTTTGGTAAAAACCAGACAGCTTATCAACCAAAGAACATCATTACCTATGGTAAAGCATGGTGATGGCAGCATCATGCTATGAGGCTGCTTCTCTTCTGCTGGGATTAGGTCTCTAAATAAAGAGAGAAGGAAGGAATCATGGGATTTGGGATAGCTCCAAATACCAATCTATTTTGGCACAAAACCTGCAGGTCTCTGCTAGCTGAAGATGAAGAAAAAAATTTCACCCAAAGCACAAATCCAAGTCAACAAAGGAACGACTTCAGAAAAAAGAAGATCAAAGTTTTGGAATGGCCCAGTCAGAGCTCGGATCGAAATCCTATTGAGAACCCCGTGGTATGACTTGAAGAGCGCTGTGCACAGAAGAGCCCCTCACAATCTGATAGATCTGGAGCAAGGAAGAGTGGAATAAAATTGCAAAGTCGAGAGGTGTTAAGTTGGAAGACTCTTACCCAAGAAAGACCGAGTGCTGTACAAAGTATTAGTTCAGACGTGTGCAACGATGTCACTGTAAGGTTTACTGTACTGTCTTCTAATTTCTAATTGCTGTGTCATTGCTTCTTTTTCTTTTATGCATAAAAACGTATGTAAACAAAGTGAAACAAAAAGAGAGGCTGGAGAGGGAATGACTGTTGATAGCTGCTATAGTGTAAGTGATAAGTATTTCACGGATGTTCCACGATATTGAATGTAACAATAACAAAATGACTGTGGTATAAGTATGATAGAACACTCACGAGGGAAAAATAATCAGTCTTGGGATGGAAACAGTAACTTCTTTTCACGTCTGGCCAACTGTCGTTGATTATTTTCCTGTAGCAGCACACTCCCGAGTGTCTTATGTGTCAAAGCGCCCAAATCCCAAAATGAAAGCATTTCGAATGAGATAAAAACAGGATGATTGTGTAGATTGTAAGGTCACAACAGCAACAATGCCCTGAATATCAATGACTTCCTGTTTGCTAGAAGCTGTTTATCCTGTGAGGTTTACATTAAACATGCAGTTAGCTCAAGTGCGCTGTTGTATGAGCAAAAAAAACAATCCCTGAAATGAACTCTACAGCAAACCAGCAGCACACAGTCTGATTTATTTCACTCTAAATAGTGATATTGAGTAAAAAAAAAAAATCTGGACCATGATAATCGAACTGCTGGACCATTTATTTTCCTTGCGCTTGGTTATCCTTACATAATTGCGGCTAAAAAAAAAAAAGGCCCAGGCAGCAGGCGAGAAGGAAAGCAGATCCGTGGTGTATCATGGGAAAGAGGCAGTTGGTAGCAGGGACAGATGTTCAGGCAGATGAGCTGCTGGAGGACAGCGATTCTGATCGACACAGCTGATAGACACCAGCGATCATCATGGCTCTGGCAAAGCACCGGTCCTGATCACCAGACGCAGACGAAGCAGCCGTTAGCTTGGTGTGTTTGGAATGGAGAGATATGACAGAGAGAGAGAGGGAGATGAGTGAAGAGAGAGGGTGTGTGTGAGCATGATGATCATGGGCTTCGAAGCCACCTGTTGTTACACGACACGAACACTGAAATCACATTTTCCACACGCGTCCAAGGTGCATGTATAAAGACTAAATGCAAGTCTGAGCTGTCCACACCAAAGCCGAAATCAAGAGGGAGAAGAAGAAGAAGAAGAAGAAGAAGAAGAAGAAGAAGAAGAAGAAGAAGAAGTGTGGTCCGGTTGCAGAAATGAATACCATCAATACATTAGTCTAGATCGCTGCAGGAAATGTTGGCGCCCAACGTGTGCAGATTACAAGGAAACTTTACACTGCACATGTAACTGAATATCATGTGATTACGACCTGCTGTGTTTTTTTTTTTATCACACCCCAAATAATCAGAAATTAATCCAAAAAAAAAAAAAAAAGATGCAGTGCTGAAGAATGACATCTCTGGAGGGATGGGATAGATGGATAGATAGATAGATAGATAGATAGATAGATAGATAGATAGATAGATAGATAGATAGATAGATAGATGAGGAGAAAATGAATGAGACAGATATGAATTAGAGACGTATAGAAATATAAAAGAGAGCAAGAGAAAGAAAGAAAGAAAGAAAGAAAGAAAGAAAGAAAGAAAGAAAGAGGGAGGGAGGAATTTTGGAGTGTGTGTTAGGCCATTAAAGAGAGAGTATATAGCTAAAGAAAATAAATACATGAAATAAAGACATAAACACTATATATACATTTTCAAAATTAAATAGCTAAAATACACATTTTATAATTAAATATGCAAAATAGATAGATAGATAGATAGATAGATAGATAGATAGATAGATAGATAGATAGATAGATAGAAATGAAAGGGAGAGGGTGGATTTGGGAGTGTGGGGGTAGAAGGGTGGTCGGGGGAGAGAGGGAGAGAGAGAGAGAGGGAGAGAGAGAGAGAGAGAGAGAGAGAGAGAGAGATGCATTGATTTGGTAAACAGCTGCAGAGGGGAAACAGGGTTCACAAAGCAACAACAAAGTTTTAGTATTGATCCAACACCAGTGGTGGGAGGAGCTGAGTGTGTCGCCCCCCCCAAACAACACAACTGGGTTGTGCAGACCACACTGCTTACTACTCTCTCTCTCTCTCTCTCTCTCTCTCTCTCTCTCTCTCTCTCTATCTTAATCAGATTGATCCACTTTTACTAAAATAAATAATAACGATAATAATTTAAAAAATCAGGGACATACACAATTGTCACTGCTACGGTGAAAATAATAAAAGTGTTTACTTCTGTAATGTAGACCGGGGGGAATGAATATGTGATGGGAATGAACGAGTGGTGGGTGGGAATGAATGGGTGAAAGGAATGAAAGGGTGAAAGGAATGAATGGGTGAAAGGAATGAACGTGTGGTGGGAATGAAAGGGTGATGGGAATGAATGGGTGAAAGGAATGAACGTGTGGTGGGAATGAAAGGGTGATGGGAATGAATGGGTGGCGGGTGTGAATGAACGGGTGAAAGGAATGAACGTGTGGTGGGAATGAACGTGTGGTGGGAATGAACGAGTGGTGGGAATGAACGAGTGGTGGATGGGAGTGAAAGGGTGAAAGGAATGAACGAGTGGTGGGAATGAGCATGTGGTGGGAATGAACGTGTGGTGGGAATGAACGAGTGGTGGAAATGAGCGTGTGATGGGAATGAACGGGTGATAGGAATGAACGAGTGGTGGAAATGAACAGGTGAAAGGAATGAACGAGTGGTGGGAATGAAGGAGTGGTGGGAATGAACGAGTGGTGGGAATGAACGAGTGGTGGGAATGAGCGTGTGATGGGAATGAACGGGTGATAGGAATGAACGAGTGGTGGGAATGAACGGGTGATAGGAATGAACGAGTGGTGGGAATGAACGTGTGATGGGAATGAGCGTGTGATGGGAACGAGCATGTGATGGGAACGAGTGCAGTGTTCCTGTGTTACACCTCATTGCGTGATCTCAATTGGGAAAATCCTGACCTACTTTATAAACCCAAAGTGAAAATTCAAAATAAAGGAGAGGCACTTTACGCTCTTTATGCTGCTAAAATTTGGATCTTGTTTTCTTGTGGTGGAAAATGTAACGCTTTACCTGTTACAAAGCCCTGACACTGGAGACTCCTTCCATAAATGTTCAAAATGGATGTCTCTTCACAGAAAACCTTGGCAACAAACTCTAATCAATGATACAAATCTGTATAATTTGGTGGAAACGTTTATATCTTTCCTGTCTCTCCTGCTTGGACTGGATTGTGTCTCACGTCTCAGTTTTGGTAAAATGAATAAATATGAAAGTTCCAGCACACAATGTGGTCTCCTAATGTTCCTTTGCTGTTATCGTTTTACTCTCACTACAGGAGAACTTTGAAAGAACGCGTGGTGTTTACTCGACCTCCTGTGTATTGTTCTCCTTTACCTGGCTGCCGTGATGATGTATGGGATACACACTGCCTCCTCGCCTAGTGCCGTGTGTTCGCTGTAAACTGGGTTAGCTTAGCTTCACCTTTGGCTTTGACGCATAGCACAAGCCGATAACGATCGCGTCCCACGTGAACACGGCTCGAGTCGTGCTCAGACACACTCGGACAGCCTCGGCTAAGCGCTGTCCTTACGCCACAGTCCACTACGTGTCTTTATTTGGGACAAAACGGAGAGGAAATGATCCAAGTATTCAGACTGACCTACATTTACAAGGCTTTATATGTAGAATTGTAATTATCTTGGGGTTTGGACCATATCACTTAAAAGAAAAGCTCNATGTACATGTACATAATCCTTTACATTAAGGCAGATCTGCTGATTAGTAAATTAACCTCTCTGCTTTGACTCAAACGCAGTTTTTCAGGAGAAATCGAGCTTTTCGCTTTAATGATCAGTTTCCTCTGTTCTGGTGACGAATGCAGCTGTCAGCTGCACTGCACATCTGGTGGAAAAGAATAGTTCAGAAACATGACGGCCCAGAGAACTGCTGCGTCAAACGATTAAAATGCAGAGGTCTAATTACAGCATGTGGCAACAGGGGACTGCAGGAACGTGTACCAATTAGCTGACAATTAGCATCAAATTCAGACGGACAGAAAGGAAATCGCATACATATCACACGATCGTAAGATTTTCCACGTGATTGGTTTGACTATGAGCTCACGTAGAAAAATATCAAGTGCACATGTAAACATTCGGTATTGCGAACAATATGTTGTCATTTGTGAATTATACCTGTGAGAAAATCACGTGAAAAACTAACCCAAGCATCCGATCCAAAAAAAATCACGTGTGAAAAGAAATAAAATGTAAAAGAATCACATGAAAATGAAATGAATCGTGAAACAATCACGTGAAAAACAATCACGTCAAAATCATGTTTCTTTAAATTATTTTTAAAATTTAAATCACATGAAAATTAATGAATTAAATAAAAAAAAACATGGTAAAATAAATTAATTAAATGTAAAATTGTGAAAATTAATAAATAAATAAAAATCAAATAAAAATACATTATTTAAAAAATAACAAAATAAAGAAAGAAAGAAAATAATTGAATTATGTGAAAAAACAGTAAAATAAGTTAATCGTAAAAATGATGTGATATTAAATAAATCACAGGGAGAAAAATCACATGAAAATAAATGAATCATGTGAAAAAAATGAAAATAAAATTGTGAAAAAAAATGCATGTGAAGATAAAAAGGAGACTTGTGTGTAAAAAACAATCATATGTATTAAACATGAATAAAATTATGTGAAAATAAATTAACTATAAAAAAAAAATCACATGAAAATTAATGCTTCATGTCTAAAAAAAAAAAATGTTGTGAAGTGTCTAAAAACCACGAGTAAATTTCATGATAAAATAATTATTTGCATGCGAAGTGCCGAATGTGACTCTTCTGTAAGGGTTATTATGGGATGTCATCGTCCACCGGCCCCAGGCCTGGATTTTCACGTGGCAAATTGTCTATTAAGCTTCTCGGTAAAGTCTCACACGATTTGGCTTGGAGATAAAACACTTACCGTTCTGTTTCACATGGCTTTCCATGATGGCTGGATGCAGTGGCAGGTGAAATAGCTTCCCATCTTCACTAAATAAAGTACATGATCCAAGAACAGGCCTTAAGCTTCATGGAAGAGAGGACTGTAATTTGATCTTCTTCACTATATTCATTCAGCTGGATATCCCTATTTTCTGATCAAACACAAAGTGCTTACAGCTTAATGGTAAGAAAAGGACAAAAGTCCTAAAATGTATGGCTAATGCTTGCGTGTGATTACTTCTTCTCCCTTCGTAGACTTATGTTCGGAGGAAAGAAAGATGGCAGATCAGGATGCAGAGCAGGTTTCTCCTTACGGATGCACATAAAGCAGAGAAATGGGCTTTAAAGAATGCTAATGTGGCTAAGCAAGCTTTAAAAAAAAGAGAAATACAAGCTATTTGTAAAACGTAGCATAACTAGCAACAGTAAATCTTTGTAGCAATGAAATGTAGCTTGCTGTGCTACAAGCTGCACGGACAGAGTAGCACAAATATGCATTAAAAGCTATCTATCAGAGAAAGTAGCTAGTTATGCTACATTAAAGCTTACTATGAGACAAATGTAGCTAGTTATGCTACATTAAAGCTATCTGTAAGAGAACAGTAGCTAGTAATGATACATTAAAGCTATCTATGAGAGAAATACAGCTAGCTATGCTACTTCGAAGCTATCTATGAGATAATGTAGCTAACTATGTTACATTATATTTATCTATGAGAGAAAAGTAGCTAGTTATGCTATATTAAAGTTATCTATGAGATAAATGTAAGTAGTTATGATAAATTAAAACTACCTATAAGAGAAATGTTGCTAGCTATGCTACATTAAAGCTGTCTATGAGATAATGTAACTAGTTGTGCTACATTAAAGCTGTTTTTAAGAGAAAGATAGCTAGTTATGCTACATTAACGCTATCTATAAGATAAATGTAGCTAGTTATACAACATTAAAGTTATCTGTAGCTAGTAATGATACAGTAAAGCTATCTATGAGAGAAATACAGCTAGCTATGCTACATCGAAGCTATCTATGAGAGAAAAGTAGCTAATTATGGTACATTATATCTATTTATGAGAGAAAAGTAGCTAGTTTTGCAATATTAAAGTTGCCTGTGAGAGAACTGTGGCTATTTGTGCTTCACTAAAGATATCTATGAAGTAAATGTAACTAGCTATGCTAGCTATCTAGAGAACTGTAGCTAGCTATGCTACCTTGAAGCTGTGTATGACATAAATGTAGCTGGTCGTGGTACATGAAATCTATTTATGAGAGAAATCTAGCTAGTTATGCTAAATTAAAGTTATCTATGAGACAAATGTAGCAAGCTATGCTTCATTAAAGGTATCTATGAGAGAAAATTAGCTAGTTATGATGCATATATCATCTATATAAGTACTATATCAAAGGAATGTCGCTAGCTAGCTGTAAGTAACATAATTAATGTTGGCATAAGTAGCTAGCTTGATGAACTTATTCCTTTATACAATTTTTTGGTAATTAAAGAATGACCCATCATACATTTTATCCATTTATAGTTGCATTTAATGTTGTGGAATGTCCATAAAACAATTTAGTTCCTCGAAGCTATAAACAGTCATTCCCTCACCAGCCTTGCATTTTCTCTCTCTTGAAGACCAAGCTAGATTTCTCACAGTGGCTTTGTTGAACTATCTCTGTAAGTAAGCTCACTTGTCTTTTACTTTCGAAAACTACAGAGTGACAGCGACTTGAACCTGGAAAAGCAGCTGACCTTTTTTTTTCTTCTTTTGAGCATCTATCACTGAGGTCTATCTTGCTCATGTCAGTCGTGTTGTTGCTGTCTTCTGGAGGGTCATCCCACTTGTTCGGGCTTGTTGACGTGGACGTCTGATCCTTTCACCATCTCTCCAGCTCTCTTTTGTCTCTCTGCTTTCCCTCATTTGTCAGTACCATGTTCTCTGCAGCTTGTCAACCGATAGCCTCTAGACCTCCGCGAGATTAAAACCACATTTAGCCATGCTCTTTTTCACCATTTCCTTCTCTTTTTTTTCCTCAATCAAAAAAAAAAACATCAACCTGTACAGTCTTTACTGAACCATAGCTGATGCTCAGCTTCCTGTCATTGTGGAATTAAGACATCATTCTATTTTTGTGATTCACATTAAATTAAATTAGATTTCCTCGTTCCAATCCATATGGTTGGCTTTACATCGGCGTATTAAAAGAGGACATATATGAGGTATTAAAAAGCCTGATTAGAATGGGAGCATTGGTGACCATTGGTCCCAGAGGTGTGTGTGGTCGATACGTACACCACCTGTTGATGGAACAAAGCATCTGCTCAATAAAATATGCAGGAATGCCAGCTGAGGGAGTTGTGAATACTGCTTGGGGTGTTCAAGAGCAGGAAATGCCTAAATAAGGGATATTCTTTAAACATTTTGAAAGTCAATTTCTGTCTGGAGCAGTCTGGAAAAAAGCTGCTGGAAAGTGCTAGAGCTTCTGAATTCTGGACAACAGGCAAAAATTTGGATTTTGAACAAAACTGAGGGTTTCTCAAGGTTTTTTTGAGAGTTAAACGCCGTAGCAAAGTGTCACTTATTCATTTTGTACTCAGATATCGACACGTACGTCCGTGATAGTCCTAGAAAAGTACTTACACGCTCTGTACAGACATCAAAGTTTTAAAATGTTTAAATGGTCTAATAAAAAAATGAATAAAAGACAAGACATTTAGCTGAAACCGAAGGAAGTGAACGTGCGAGGGATTATTTCCCCACTGAGATCCGTCGAGTGATGAAATGATGACAAGGCTGAGGTAAGTCAAATGCCTCGAATGACTCTTACCTCAGGTAATGAGACTGACACTGACGTGGATGATGCCGATAATCAAAGTTATAATCAACGTTTCTTACTGTAAACTTTAAATTCTTTCAAATTTGGAAGTAATGTTGTTTTCTCATGAGGCATACTGTATATAGGCATATTAGAAGCAGTTGCTAGTGAATTCATGTGTGTAAACACCATGGCTAGTGTGTTCCTTGAAATAGAGGGCAGGTAATATGCTTTAATGCCCTTTGCTCTTTATGTTGGCAGGCTTCCTGATCTTGGGGAAATCGTTCTCTCTCTCTCTCTCTCCTCTCTCTTTCTCAAGGCGGCAATTAGCATGGATCCAGGCTTAGGAGAATGCAATCTTCTGATCTTGCTGCTATTTCTGTCCTTTACCGTGTGTAAAGATGACTATCGTTCCGCGGGCGGACAGGCTTTTATTTGCCATCTGCAGGTCACTGTCAAAATCAGCTCAAAACATTTCTTCCCACAGAAGCGGAGCTAATTTCCGAGGCCAGAGTCTAAAAATGTTTCCGCTGCTATGCAAGAAAAATGGGAATGCAATTATAATAAAAATGGAACGTGTCTCAGTCTCTGGGCCCGTTCTAGTCTAGATATACCTGCAAAGGTAAATGCTTTCAGAAAGCTGTTATCTATTTAAATTGAAAGTTCAAAAATGTGAAAACTTTCACGTTTGGATATCAATCAGTGAGGGAGACAGTGAGAATGATTGCTCATGGCACTGGACCACCAGAGAAACCTGCAAACTCTGCCCAAGATCCGCTCCTATTTCTCACCACTGCAGCCCTGTAACACATGGCACTTTAATGGACTCCGTGGTAAGTGCTCTCTGATCACGGTCCATGGGTGAAATACCACTCGGCTCTCCCCTCTGCCAAGCAAGCACTCATTCGTGAAGTGGGGAAAAAAGAGTCTGTCACTTATGGTGGACGCTTTCCACCAGATATACACAGTTTGTCCTGGACACGGATGCTAATTGCATTTTAATGCGTCATTTACGAAAAAAATACATAAATCACAAGCCTGAGCTATAAAAGGGGTTTAGAGATTTAACGTCCTCGGTGGAGACATAATCCCGCATTGTGAAGAGGATGGAGAGGAGAAAATGGATATGGAAAACACACCAAGAATGGAGAGGTTTTTTGGCCGTCGTTGATGGTGCCACTTGAGTTTCGCAGAGGAATTCCTCTGAAGTTGAAGGAGAGTGGAGTGAAGAGGGGCTACAATGCACACTGAATGCAAGTGTTTGCCTTTTATAGAATTGCACAAGATATCCAGCTTGAGGAGAAATGTGACGGAATGCCAATGGATCTCGAACGGTCCATGCATTTCCATGCATGGACATTTCTGTGTCACCTGACAGGATTAAATCCATTCCAGTTAGATTAGATTCTGGTGAAAGAAGTGTTTCTTATCTGTTACGAGGCTAACAGATGAATAAAACATGACCGTGTGTGTTGTTAAAAACGAAAGTAATCAATGAAAAGTTTCCCTATAACGGCATGACGCAAAGCATTTTATTCCTTTTATAAAGTGAAGTGAAGTGACTTTGTGGCCAAGTGTGGTGACCATACTCAGCATCTGCATTTAACCCATCCAAGTGCACACACACACACA
>JAKKZK010025949.1:10167-34273 GCA_037577455.1 Pangasius macronema | reverse complement strand
AACTCAGGTAACCACTCTTTACAACCGTGATGAGCAGAAAAGCATCTCAGAATGCACAACTCATCGAATCGACAGCGTTAGTAATCACTTACACCAGTTTCTCCACCTTACCTCTTGATTACAGAAAGATGAGATTGAAATATTTTTCATACATAGTTCAGGACTTTTTTGGGAATTAATATATTTTACTAATGTTTGCTTCTTTGGGATGTTTATGATTAATATTTGAGGACTTCTGCTGTAGAGTGTGTCAAAACAAAGAGCTTTGACAGGACATTGGGTTTGAACAAGATTCCTGTCACCACTAGACGACGATCACACACACACACACACACACACACACACACACACACACACACACACACACACACACACACATTCTAAAGGAGACTAAATGAGCTTGATTCACTTAAGCGCGCATGCTCAGGCATTCTGTCTCTCCATGAGCTTAATCTGCTTAAACCCTGATGACTCTCTTCATCCATCAATTACATAGAAAATAAAAATGAACGCCTTCAGACATTGACAGGAAATGTAATGCTCTCATCCGCTTTATAAGATAAGACAATTAGCATATATTTCAGACAATAAGCCCCTCTCACTTAAACACACACCTCACTAAATTCCCGCTAAATATGAAGCAAAATGTGTTAAACAGCTCCAATTTTATTACAGCACCTCCTTCTAGTGTAGTGTAGTTCAATTTTTGTCCCATTAGTGTTGCCATAGTTGAGTGCCGGATTTTTTTCTTTTGTTAATCCCTCTGTTAGTCCTGGAACCTATATATGTTAGGAGTAAAACACAACAGGACAGTGTGTTGTAGTGACATTACTGTTATCACACTGAAGATGATTATCTTCCTATAACAGCACAGCCCCAAATGTTTTATTCCTCTTATACCACAGCAGTTACCTAGCCGAATACATTTTTTACGATTTAATAATAAACAACATGCCATACTTTTTATATTTTATACATACTTTTTTTACACTCTCTTTATTTCCTGCTCTTTTGAACTTAATATAACAAAAAAATCCACAATGTCCAAACTCCTTTGTCCTGAAGACAACAAAGCGCTGACACTGGGAACTCCTTCTAAATAAATAAATAAATAAATCACCATAAATAACCATAATTACACTCATTTTTAATTTGTAGCTAAACGGTAATGAAAGTGTGTCTCATCATAACATGTTTTTTGCTTTATTTTTTAAAAAAAAAAAAACATTATTGGAAAATAGGACCTTAATATAGAGAGTGTATTTACAAATTTAAGTTCAAATTGCAGTTCTATTATCATTCACATGACTTCACTACGGTGTGTCTGTGCTCAAGTCATCCAAGATGGCCGCCTCCATGAGGCTACAGCGCTCAGCTACAAAGTAAGTCCCACTGTTGTCCAAAACAACATCAGCAAGTCTGAGGAACTGGATGTAGTTTGCAGCAGGTATTTACAGAAAATAAAGATGAGATAGACTTCCATAACGTGTTAGCCATATTAGTCTTGTAGCTCCAGTGTAAAACTAAAGACGCAAACTTCAGACAACAAACATCAACTTCATTTGGGATAATTACGGTAAATCCATTTACCATAATTCAGAATCTTTACTTAATCTACAGTTATATCCATTAATTTGACAATCCTGTGATTTATACTACTTTCTGGTCACNCACCTTTATCTTCCGTCTGTCCCTTACACTGATTCCTTATGCTATTAATTATAACACGATGTTTTCTTTTACGCTTAATTCGCACACATCTATCGTATCTAACATTATTACGTAACACACAGATCAGAACAGGATCACTGAGAGCGCTGAACCGATTCCCTCTCTCATGGCCGCTGCTTAATTAAGACACGTCAGCAAAAGCCAGAGTAAACAACGATGAAAAGTTGACAAAATACAAGGCGAGATAAGAGATCAAGACCATGGCCATGCATCTTTTTTTTTTTCCAGCCCTTTCTCATCACCCATGCGGTACACGGTTCCCACATCCATCGGCAGAAACCCTAGCTAACTCTCAGGCCAATCAGAGCAGCCTGAAGTTCGTCCTCTGACCAATCAGTAAAGAGATTGAGTGGCGTTGAGTTCACCAGATTCATTCGAAGTATAGTCGAGTGTAGTTACGCCATATTTACCACAATGATAAAAAAGGAACAGAAATCAAACGTTCAAAATGTCTAATTTACAAATATAAAGGATCGGGCAAGACAAGTTTCACATTGTAGCTAGCAAATAATTAAAGTCTCTCACCCAAAATATTTACAGTAAACACATACCCAGACCTCCACTTGCTCTAAACAACAGCTTTAAGATTCATAAATCTGCACATTCTAACTATCACTATCACTATTCATTCAATACCAGCTATTCAATACGGCAAAGTATTAAAAGTAAAAAATAAAAAAAAACGATTCCAGCTATCCAAAATGGCCGCCTCCATAATGTTACCATGTTCAGCTATTGAGGTTTTGTTCATGTTTATAGATAACAGTATGTAATATTGTGTCCTAAACCACATCAGCAAGTCTATGGATCTGATTTGAGGTGTGTATTTAAATTAAAAAAATAAAAATAGGTGAATTTGATTAGGTTAGCCACACTAGCGTGATAGCTCTAGTTTGGGATATTTGGGATAAAAGAGAAATATATACAGTACATCAGATTATTTCTTTAATGTGATGCTAAATGTATCATAGTCATGGTTTTCCTGTCTAGTTATGTTGGTTTATTGTTTTTTTTTTTTTCATACTGTAAAGCTATTTTAACATATAACAGATGCTAAATAAAACTATAATTAAAATTAGTAGTAGTGGTGTATCATTGTAGTGACTTTTTTGTAATTATTTAAAATTTTTATTGTATCATTAGTCACATCCTTCTGAAAAGAAAATATAAAATTCGTATAAAAAATAATCACATTTGTCTTGCTTTCAGTTATCCTAATACAAACGTATAACATATATTAAAAATAATAAATCGTTTTAAAGTGACTAAAATACGTATAGTAGTAACACGGAGCTTTCTTCTAGTACTATAAATAGTTGAAACTGAATTAAAGCCTCTTTCTTTGAGCACACGTTAGAAAACGTACATTGTACAGCCAAGTTTGATTTTTGATGTCATTTTTTTCTACCATGGATTAGCGTTCACCGCTGCTGTTGTGAGTTTTTTTTTTTCTTTGAGACGACAGTCTCCATGTGAACTCTGTGTTTTGTAGACCGTTGCTGATCCAACATAATTCAAATCCCTCAAACTGCTACAACCGGTTTCCATGTCACACAATACAGCGCATTAAGACTGGAAGAAAAAGTGTGACACAATCACACAGGAGAGGAAAGAAAGAACAACCGGTATATACAGCGATTCCGATAATTGTCTGACACGATGGACTGCTATCAGATCAGACTTGGCATTTTCAGATCTGATTAAAGCTCATCATCAGCTGGATGAGAGTAATGGAAAACGGGGACATGCTCACGGTTAGAGCTTATAAACAGCTTGTACAATCAAAACCGGAGTATTAACATTTAAAAGACGTAACATATGACATAACATTTAGGAATATGATCTTGAAAAATCCTCTCAGAAATCTCACACTTGTTTGCTAACTAGCTTACTTTACCAGCAAAGATTGTGTATATTTATTAATATGCCGTTCAGAAATCTTCTCAGAAATCCTGTCATGTTAGCTCATGTTGGCTAGCTACCCAAAACGAGTAGCAAATTTTCTGTACATTTATCTTTGCCAATATGTTTGAATATGACTTTTAAAAAATTCCTCTCAGAAATCCTGTCAGGTTAGTTTGTGTTACTTAGCTAGCTAACACTGACAGTAACGATATTATAAATGTAAGAATGTGACATATATAAATCACTAAGAAATCTCTGACAGGTGAGTGTAAGATGATGTTAGTTAGTTATCCAAAGTTAGCAATAATAATAATAATAATAATAATAATCCTCTCAGAAATCCTGTCAGGTTACTTCAATTTAGCTAGCTTAATCTAGCTAACATTAGCAACAAGATCATGTACATCATTTATGAATATGGCTTTTTTTTTTTTTATCCATCAGGTAAGTTCATTTAGCTCATTTAGCTGGCTAGCTAATGTCAGCAGTAAATATGAGGTACTTTATGACTATGATTGAAAATCCTATTTAAAATCTCTATCAGGTGCATTCATATTTTTTTAGTTAGCTAGCTAACTAATGTTAGCAACAAAGATGATGGACTTTTATGAATATGACTAAAAATCCTCTCAGGTTAAATTATTTTGGTAGCTGGTTAATGTTAGCAGCAAAGATCATGTACATTTATGAATATGACTTTTTAAAAGATTAAAAAAAAATCTGTCAGGTAGGTTTATTTTAGCTAGCTAGCTGGCTAGTGAATAAATATGAGTAATAGTTCTATGAAAATGATTTAGTTAGCTAACTAATGTTGGCAACAAAGCTTATTACTTTTATGAATATGACTAAAAATCCTCTCAGGTTAAATTATTTAATGGTTAATGTTAGCAGCAAAGTTCATGTACATTTATGAATATGACTTTTTAAAAATCTCAGATTTAAAAAAAAATCTGTCAGGTAGGTTTATTTTGGCTAGCTAGCTGGCTAGTGTTAGCAGTAAATTTGACGTAGTTCTATGAAAATGATTAAAAATCCTCTCGAGATTCTCTAACTCATGTTAGTTAGTTATTTAGTTAGCTAACTAATGTTACCAACAAAACTTATTACTTTTATGAATATGACCAAAAATCCTGTCAAGATAAGTTATTATGGCTAGCTAGCTAATATTAAAAGTACGAATCATTCCTCCACAGCGAGGAGCCCTGCTTAACAGATGTAACGTTGACTTTTACGTTGTGTGTGGTCAGACGGTGAACCGGTCGAGGCCGACAGCTCTGGGAGATTTTCATTCAAACTGTGTACAGTAGCTGACGTGATTGTGCGCTTGACGCGGTATCGTGGCGAAGAGCAGATGACTTATGACTGAGACACATTTTAAATGTACTTCAGCTTTCTGGTGATGATTTTAAGCAGATCCAAGATGCATGGCCTACTTTTGCAAAGTGATAAATCAGGGGAATCATATTTCAGTTACTATATATGCTTTATATATGAATATACAGAAAAGCTCTTCTATGCAGGTTGCACGGTGGCTTAATGGTCTGCACTGTTGCCTCACAGCTCCAGAGTTCGAATCCTGCCTCTGCCTTGTGTGCGTGGAGTTTGCATGTTGTCCCTGTGTTTTGGGGGTTTCCTCTGGGTACTCCAGTTTCATCCCCCAGTCCAAAGACATGTCCGTAGTGTGTGAATGTGCCCTGTGATGGACTGGTACCCCGTCCACGTTGTCCCCCATCTTGTGCCCCAGGCCCCCCTGGGATAGGTTCCAGGCTCCCCGTGACTTGAGGATAAGCGGTATGGATGGATGGATCTTCTATGTGACAGGGTTACCTTATTTCCTCTCAACGCTAGCCTAGCACATGCCGTGCACACTGAAGACAAAGCAGAAGAAAAAAAAAACACGACACATGAACCCCATGAGGTTTCTTCGTTTTATTCATTCCAGCTTTAACATCGAGAACAGCATTCTGGTCTGTAATTCAAAACCGAACCTTTTTTAAAAAACCCGTGTAAAGCTGTAAAGATCTGAGCAAATCTCCAACTACCGCGGTGACCGTTTCCCGTCAAAACATTCTGGCATCGTGACTGAAACTTTGACTGTTACATCAACGTTTTCAGTTCTTCAGTGATCGGCACAGGACCAAACCGAAGAGCAGAATGCCATCATGGAAATGTTCACTGGTGATTAAGTTGATCATGATATTATCACATCGCTCACCAATGCTACTACTCAGAGCTGATCTACAATCAGTGCCTTTGTTCACATGACAACATACATACATCAGCATACACAGGATAAAAACTGATCCTAAATCAGCACCTTTGTGATCTTTAAGATATACTCTAATACAGCGATTCTGATCTCAGAGAGCCTCAGAAACGCTTCAAGACTAAAAACAGTGAACCGCTTCAGCACGGTTGTGCAATTCAAGCTGGATGGGAACGTTAAGTCTAGACACAAAATGTTGACATTTTCACCAAATAAACTCATCCTAGATTTCTGCCGAACAAACAGGTCAATAAAACAAGGGTGAGGAGGAACGAAAACGATTCTTAGATGCACCTTGATTCCTTCTTTAAACTTATATTCATGGATGCACAGAACTACGTAATCTTTTAAACGTATTTTTAAAAATGTATAGTAATTTTCAATGAAAAACCACAACACAGTCATAGTAAAGTAAGTCATAATAATTATAATAATAATAATAATAATAATAACATTTATTTTTAATAAATTTACCAGGTAAATTGCAAGTTTCTTCACGAAAATATTTGCGCCCCAATATTTTCACTCAGTTTTGAGCTTGCTAAAATGTATAAAAATAAAATAAAATAAAAATTAATAGCCACAATAGTTTAAAATGTATGGAATCCAGATTCATCAAGAATCGTTTTATATTCATGAATCGATGAATTGTAGGTGGTCTAAAGATTCCCAACCCTAAAAAAAAAAAAAAAAAAAACATTAAAGAGATGATCCTAAAATGAAATTTGCAAATGGAGTTTCCCATTTCTAGGGGACTAGAATTGAAAATGGCATTGGTTTGGTTTTATATTACGGTCAAACTGGAGGGTCGAAAATCTGGCAACCCTGATGGAACGTGTCAGACAGGGGTGCTATTAATTTTTATTAATTTCCTGACGTATCATTAAAGAAGCGTTCGGGCTGTCATCAGGAGATTAGGAGTTCATGGCCATAAGTGTGGTGGGGGAGTGTTACTCTCTCTCCTGTCATTCAGCACGCCACTAACCAATCGTGTGCATCTGTGAGCTTGTGTATGTGGAAGAGGGTAAATAGCGCTTTCCTCAGAGTGTGTTGCTGCCCTGTGAGATGATGTTAGCTTCGGAGGAAGCACGTGTTAGCCTTCACCCTCCCCAGCTGGTCGCTGTGGTGTAACAGAGGAGAGCTGGCTAGTGGGAGAAGTAAGAGAACATTGGATTAAAATAATTTTTAGAAATAAAAATACAAAACAGTTT
Source organism: Pangasius macronema (assembly GCA_037577455.1). NCBI lineage: Eukaryota > Metazoa > Chordata > Actinopteri > Siluriformes > Pangasiidae > Pangasius > Pangasius macronema. Next base: position 27,160 of record JAKKZK010025949.1, on the reverse strand, counting down.
TTAAAAAATAAGACGGGTATGCAATTTATACGCACATCCTGGCAACAACAGAAAATGGCGTATATAACGCTTGCAATAATTTATGCATTATGAGTTTCAAATACATGGTCTTGGCAGGTTTACATTCCGTATAGTAGTAGCACATGTTAAAGAGTCCATACAATTGGCAAAGTATTCAAATTAGGACACAGCCCGCGGTTTGAGACTGGAGGAATATGGCATGAGGTGAAAGTATGACAACAGCTAATTCGGTTAACCAGTGGCCTTTAGATCGCTACAGATATGACACTGTGTTTTTGTGCAAAATCAATGCTCTCTGTCTGGCTGTTCCTCGAGGAACAAACGCTCACGTCACCGTGCGCCGTTCTCTCATTTCTGTTTTCTGTTAGTGCATCTGTCCATCTTGGTCTCAGTGCTGCCCCCTGCTGGGAGGCAGTGCCTTCATAACAGACGGCTCTGAGTCTGTCTCTGTCTGTCTCTGTGCGTCAGCCGGCCCGTTCAAGCGCAGACCTCAGTTAAAGCCGAGCCCTGCGCCCTTGGGCCTCTGCGTGCACCGGATCGGCTCGGTGATGCCCCTTCCCTCAGGTCCGAGGCCCATTCCCGGGCACCAGCCCATGTTCTGCAGCATCCGGTTCCCCACGTTCGAGTCTGGGATTGGCGGCACTCCCTCTCCTACCGCACCTATGAGAACAGAAGTGTTTATTAAGGGTTTTTTTTTTTTTCATGTTCATCCATCCGTTTCAATTTGATCTTTTATTATTTATTACCCACCTTCTAACTTTACATTCGTCTTTACTCGATCAAGCTAAAAATGGATCGTTATTTTTGGATTAAGTTGAATTCTTATCGTAAACTGAGAAAGTAAATTGATGTTTCTGGAGGTTTTCCGATTCTGCCTCAGTGACACCCGACAGATTTTCCCACACCAACACACAAGTGTGTACATTACGGCTGTGAGGAAATAACGGGTGCGTTTTATACGCTTGATATGTTTTACATGTTAACAGTTCGATTCTTCTCTACATAGCTATAGTATTTTGTATATTATTTTGTCTCTCTTTCACTTTATGTCATACACCAGACTATACAGCATGCGACAGAGGACAGGGCAAATCACAGTGTGTGTGTGTGTGTGAGAGAGAGAAAGAGAGAGAGAGAGAGGAGGATAATCTGTATTAGGCTAATTAAGTAACTCCTGATGATGCCTCCTGATGAGGCAAATAGGATCACTGTGATCCAGGCAGCCAGTCCAGTCATGTGACCCTGAAACTCCCTCTAATGGAAAGTTACCTGTGGACAAGGGAGCTCCCATAGGTGCAGCTTTGCGTCTCCTTTTAACGTCTCCGGTACACAGTGAGCCAAGATGGCCGCTCGTCTGCCTGTCTCTCACACACACACACACACACACACACACACACACACACACACACACACACACGTTTACAGAGTCATTTGCAGGTTAATTGCTTCCAGTCATAGAATACTGAAGGGTCAAAGGTCAGACGTTTGGGAGCAGGCAATTACCTGCTTGCAGTCTTTAGAGAGCAGCTTCTCCGGTGGCCTCGGTCCGATCTCGAATCCCAGTGACACTGCACACACACACACACACACACACACACACACACACACACACACGTCACAAATACAACCATCAGTGCAGTCACCGGTCACACACCAGTGGCTGTAAATATAGTACACAAATATACAACTCAGGATTTGACAGTTGATTTAGCACGCACACGCACACGCACACGCACACACACACACACACAGCTCACCTGTTCACGTCTGGATCCGGGACTGAACCAAGGCCTACGCAGAAAAAAGACATCAAAACTGTTATAAATAATAACTGAATAATCTCTTGAACAACAACTCAGATAATAAATTCAATATAACTAATAAATTAAATAGAACAACAATTTTAACTGATTTCTATAAGGAACAAAGTTGTATATTTATTCCGTTCTTCCTAACCGATGTTTCTGAACGATTGCTCATCCACAAAAATCACTGCTTCACTGCAAAGTCGTACTGCAAACACCAGCCCCCGAAACCCTGAGCGAAAATTACTCCTGTTTAATGTCACAATGTGATCGCACTAGTGTGTACGAGCGCAGTGTCTCGTCCCAAGCTTTAAAAAGAAGGCAGTGATACCAACGTCCGGTTAAATAATTCGTCAAGAGTTTTTAATGTACCTTTATAACACGTTAATAACATGAAGTTTATCGGCAAGGGCAAAGTCTGAGGAAGACTCGCACGGTTAAATCAGTGAAGCCCTTGGAGTTAGTGCTGACTTTTTGACTATATGAATAAAATAAAATAAAATAAACGCTGACCATTTTGAGAATGTTTAACTCCTTAAAATTGGTGATGATTTTAATAAAAGTAAAAATCTAAGAAATCAAATAAACTGGATGAGAGAGATAGAGAGAGAGGGAGGGAGAGTGTGTGTGTGTGTGTGTGTGTAAAAGTGTTACATACTCATGTGCGTGAGGATCCTGGGACAATCTGGGAATTCTCTCAGCACATCCGGCTACCTGAGGGACGCCCTGGACAAAAAAATATATATATATTGTGCAAGATGTAAAGCCAAATCCTTGCTGCACACAACACACACACACACACACATATATATACCTATACACACACCTGAGTCTGCTGCAGTGAAGCATGTCGAGCCAGCCTGGCCTGAAACCCTGAAAACACACACACACACACACACACACACACACACACACACTATTAAGAGACTGAATTCCACTGAACAAATAATTCCTGCCCTCTACAGGACATTCACAGGAACTGCAGCGTGTTTCATTCAACTCATTAATTANATTATTATTATTATTATTTTTAATCAGGAAACTAGTTTGGGGAATCCTCATATGAGGATCTTTCGATACTATTTAATAAAATGAAACAGTATTTTGTGGTTTTAAGCGCATTAGAGATGAAAGAGTTAAATCTGATTAATGTGAAATAAGTCTTCTTGAGAAAAAAGAAAACATTTAGCTGTCTTGCTATTAAATCAAATAAATTCTTTCTTTTTTTTTGGCATTGTACTTATAACGAAAAATCCTAAACAGGTGAGCAAGCTATCCCGTGTGTGTGTGTGTGTGTGTGTGTGTGTGTGTATACCTCGCTGTGCTCCCTGGGACATGAGAGGGAAGGCGCCTGTGAGGATGCTGTTGAACACGGGGTCGTTAAGGTCCAGTTCGTTAGAGTCCCTGTCCCACCACGGGACCACGCCCGCGATGCCACAAGCCCCGCCCGCCTCACCCTCATAGAACCAATCGCTTTGCTCGTCGTCGCCTTGGCAACATCACGGGGTGTAAAAGAAACATGGAAAATATCTTAACAGCATGCTTTAGCGAAATAACGCGAGACCGACGCGGACAAGGTTGGAATCCCCAGAGAGTTTTGACTGATGCTTGTTATTTTTGCCACAGTCTAATTTTAAATAACAGATAGACAGATAGATAGATAGATAGATAGATAGATAGATAGATAGATAGAAAAAACAATTGTATAAGGTTTGAACCGGCTGCTTGTTACTGAGAATATTAATGAAGTTTGTCACCGTTATAAAAATACCTTGTCTTCCTTCATCATTGGTGAACAGACCTCCATCACTGCTGTTACTCACACTGCTGGTTTCACTGTAAACACACACACACACACACACACACACACACACACACACACAGATTAGCCAGAAGATCGGACTGATTATTAAATGTTCTTTTGATCGTATAGGATGCATTTTTAAATAGCCATAAAGCATCTCTGCACCTTTACGCTATACGAAGGCCCTCAATATTAATATGTAAATTTGTACACATGCTCGTGTCCTCTTCCTAAATCGCTAGCTGGCTGGTTAAGCGTCAGTAAATGAGCTCGTCTTTGTCAACAGTCAAAATATAACATTACGATAGCATCCAGTAAAAGGAATTTTGCATACTGGGCAGGATTGGTTCGAGCCAACGGTGACGCCATAAATTGCAATCATACAAAAAACGGAATTTCTGCAAACGGAAAACTAAAATAAAGGAGGAGGAAGGAAGGATGAAAACAGGATAGACTAAACACTAACCACCTGTCACTCATGTCTTCATCTGAACCCTTGTGCTCCTCGAAGTCCATCTTCTCTTTCCCGGAAAGCCCCGCCTCCTCGCTCTCCACGACCACGCCCTCGTCTGCGGCGTCCAGCGCCAGCCGGTGTGCCAGCGCCAGCTTCCTCTTCTTCACTCTGCCTTTAGTCGCCGCGTCGTTCCCTTTCCCCTCCTCCCTGCTCCCTCCTGCTGATTTGGGCGAGAACTCCGGCGGCGGGTCGATGGCCATGCGCTTCACTTTGCGCCTCCTCCGAAGGCTCCGGTTGGCATCAGCGACTCCCGCGTCATCGTGCCACGGGGGGCGCTTGCCACGCTTGGCGCCGAGCTGCTCGTCCGAGTCGCTGTTGTTGGCGTTGGCGTTGGAGCTGGAGGACAGACGCGTGTCTCTGTGCTCGTCCAGGCTGGAATCGGAGGCGTGGCTTGTGTGGCAAGGGGCGTGGCACGGTGCGGCGCGGGTGCTGTTCTCCGAGCGGCGCTTCCTGCCCCGGCGTTTGCGAGCGTGCCGTTTCAGCATGCGCCCGGCGGGCAGCGCGAGGTCGAGACTGGCACTGCAGCCGCCGCCGCGAGCCTGCTCCGAGCTCTCCTCCAGCGCCGACACCAGGTCATGGACCAGCTCGTCCATCGTCCGGCCAAAGTGCCTGCGCAGACGAGAGGAGAGAGGGAAGAAACAGAGAAAGAGAGGAAGTTAACAGAGTGATGAACATCAGATTGTAAACAATTTCTCACTTAGAATTGTCGCTGAACTTCCACGAAACAACTTAACTCCTGTTCTCACTTACGTTATAGCAGCTATAAACACTCCTTCCCTCTCCAGCCTCTCTTTTTTTTACAGTTAATAAGACAAAAAAAAGACGCTCGTCACCCAGAAAAGACGTCCCCGTGTCATTATTATATGTCGTTATAACAAAGCCCTGACACTGGAGACTCCTTCCATAAACGTCTCCTTACAGAAAACGTCCCCGTATCAACGATTAGACGTTTTTGTTGTCGTCGTTAGATTAATTTCGTTCCATTAGAACGCATCGGAGCTGCGATGGAACACCTTCTGACCAATCAGGATCCAGAATTCGTCACGCTGTCGTGGAATAGATACGAAACGCGCGTCAGAGCCGTACTTGTTTGTCTCCTTCGTTACACCACACACGCATAACATCACCTTTATAACACTGGCTTATTAACAGCTATGTGCAGTGTATTACCATTTATTAATTTTATCTTGTTCTCCTGCTATATAGGTCACATTCTAGGCGTATATTTACAGATCTATACAGCATTTAGACCTGATAAACCTCCTGTAAGGTATTTATTAATAATAAATCCAGCTCAAATCTCACATTTATAACACTTCTGAAGATCAAGAGATCACTGATGAGACAGGAAGTAAGATTATTCTTATTATTCTCATTATTATTGCTCTGACAGCTGATTCTGAACAACTTCAGTCATTTTGTAATCTTTTATCATATATATGATATAGAATAGTCTTATATGAGCTATAATTCGTTATGTTTTTAGCATATTTTACTGGTTTAATGTCACACAATGGAAACAAAGCACACTGGTGTTGTTTTCTTAGCTTAGCTTATCTATCAGGTTACCTTGAACTACAAGATGAAGGCTGAATCCCAAATAGCCAACCCTTCCCTATTTAGGTCGCCTAGATGTTATATAAAATGACTTTAAAATGCACTATATGTAGGGATTACGTTACGAATTAAAAAACAAAAAGAAAGAAACTGACGATTCAGTCGTGAACCGAATGACGGGTATGTAGCTAGCTAGCTACCTAACCAGGTTAACGTTCACTTATTTTTTATTGATTGATTTTAAAACTTTAAACAATCATGTACAATGTTTTCTGACATGTCAAAGAAGTTTAAAAAAAAAAACACTGACATTAAAAAATGCAGATATATTTATAAAATAACAAAATGGCTAACCAGGATAAGAGGCAGGCTGGCCTAATCTCAAACCACTTTAGTGTTATACATGAAGTGCACTAGGTAGGGCGCGAACGCGGTTTGTTTTATTCCCTACGCAGTGCACTAGTGTAGGAAGTACAAAGCGGTTTGGGATTGGATCCCAGACTGCGGCTGCCTAACTGTATTGTTTACAAAACGCAAAAAAATAAAATAAACAAGACTTTACCAGCTGGTTCCCGCTTTACCGAAGTTCTTTAGATCAGCTGCACGGAACATGAACCCCTTTAAAAAACTAATGATCCTCAAATTGGGGAAAAAAATACGAAGACGGGTTGGAACAAGGAGGCCACCATAGTGGCTCACATCAAACACCGGAAACTGACTATTAAAAAAAAAAAAGGTAAAAAAAAAAAAGGCCTCAATTCCGGCTCCTGAACGTTACAAAATAAAAGTTACATTTATAACCATGTTCTTTAAAAACGATCGAATAATAACGATAATGATACGTTACAATGTGGTAAATAAATTATTAAATTATTTATTATTTATTAAAGAATTTACTTTGGCATATACGTATCCAAATGTGCTCCAATGGATTGGAAAAACAGTCAGTGGCCACTAAGTGGCAGGATTGCAATTCAAATGACCTAAGCCAATGTTTTCCCACAGCTCAGTGCTCCCACAGCCCTATGGTCCCAGATTCCTATTTTCCCAGGCTATATATTGCCATGTCCTATGTTTCCAAGGTTCTGTAATTCCAACGTCCTATATTCCCAATGTTCTGTGTTCCTGGGGCTCTATGATCCCAGTGTTCTCTGTTCCTAGGGCTCTATGTTCCCAAAGTCCTCTGTTCCCAGGGTTCTTTATTCCNGGGTTCCACAGTCATGTATTCCCAGGGCTCTGTTAGCAGGAGTTCCCAATGTCCTCTGTTCCTAGGGCTCTATGTTCCCAATGTCCTATATTCACAGCATCCTATGTATGCCAGCTCCTACATTCTTGAGGCCCTGTGCTCCTACAGCTTGTTGTTCCAAAGGCCCAGGACCTAGTCTCAGGGCCTTTGTCCATGTGGTCTTATGTTCCCAAGGCCCTAATTTCCCTACGTCCCTGATACCACAGTCATATTTTCCCACAATTTATGTTCTCACAGTTCCAAGCCGCATAGTTTCATAATTATATATATTTTAATTTTTTTATGTTACCAGGTTCATATCTTCCAGTGGTCCTGTGTTCCCACAGGCTTATGTTTCTTGGGGAATGTTCCCTTGGTCCTACATTCCCCAAGCACTATGTCCCCATAATCTTATGTTCCTAAGGCGCTACAACGTCTTCCCAATGTCCTAGGTTTTCTATGGTCCTATGCTCTCCGGGTCCTACAGTAATATATTCCTAGAGTAATATATATATATTTATATATGTATATAATATAGTAGAGTCTCATGTTTAGAAACCCCATGTTCCTTCAACATGAAAAATGCACAATATTTGTGTTTATTAAATTAGATAGCTTTAAAAAGAGTGTCTTTTGTTACTTATCATCTAAGGCTATTTTGAAGCATGACATTTATTGACCATGACCTTAGCTACCCTTTTCCAAGTCCCTTTAATGCATCATATTGGGGGGATGTAGATTTATGGTAGCATTGTGCTCTAGGAACACATTCAAAACAGACCATGCTCCAGATTAGCCTTCCTTATATCGCCTTACAGCAGGATTAATGTAGAACAACACTGTAACAGTAAACTATAATTTAAAACTAGAGCTAATGTTTAAAAGATTAAAAGCATGACATGAATAAGAATAAGTACGCGATTGTAAGCTTGGGTTGGTAACGGATATGTGTGTGATACTGCATATCTGATCACACACACACAACCCTTCACACACTTTGACAGCGTTTCCAGGAATGTGTCTGTTGGCGGATGTGGGACAGGGTCAGTGCTCAAGTCAGAACATATCCCTGTATATGTGTGTGTGTGTGTGTGTGTGTGTGTGTGTGTGTGTGTGTGTGTGTGTGGACTGTGAAGCAAATGCTTGGGAAGTCAGCAGATCTGTCAGTTACACTCAGCTCCCCTCAGGTTACACACACATGCCTAAAATCAGATCACTGTCCACGTTCGTTGTAAATATAGTAAGCACCCATTCTCTGTCCTTAAGAGAACCAAACCACTTGAAGGAACAGCCAGTAGATCTGTCTCCTCCTCTCCTTCTTGATGCTTGATCCTCCGTCTTCTTCTTGCACCTCTCTCTCTCTTTCTCGCTAATGGATCCATCAAAACACACACTGCACCAAATCTAGCGCACATTTTTGCCTGTGGAAATCTGGCAACCCTTCTGAACCTATGGACTCCAAGATTCCTGATGAGCCCGAGAGTCGAATAAAAAGCCTGGAGGACTTCCAGAATGATCCAGAGGTCACTGACTCCATCTGGTCCTGGGTAAAGTGCTGCATGAAGCTCCAAAAAAATACCCCCCCACCCCCCAAAAAAAAAAAATTTCTGCAATAAAGTGTTCAGTACAAACCAGTGATAATCTTTAAATGGGTCATCACAAAGTCTTCTATCACATAGCTAGCTAGCTACTCAAAATATATCAATAATATCAAGAATGAGTTTATATTATTATTATTTTGAATATTATTATTTTGGTGTGTGATTTGGTGTTCACCTAAACAGGGTTTTGTTGTTCTATTGTGGTGTTGACTGGCTAGCTAGGTTAGCTAATGCTAGTTATATTAGGCTGCTTGGGGTGGCAAGAGGACATGGTTTCCAAATTGCATACTCATACACTTTTATTCATTTCTTGCGCACGGTTTGAAATGGAGCGTCTAGTTGTACTTTATATATCAGGGATTCGTTTCTGATAATCTGCGGATGTAGAAAGCGAGTGTGTATCCAGCGTTGGAACACAGCAACACTGAAATCCGGACTCCACTTTAATGGCGTCAGGATGAGTTTGTTTAACACTCAGGGATTGATGCTACTGAGTATCAGATGATCGTCTGGAGATAATGAGCATTCCACTTGCCTGGCGGCGTGAAATAAGAGCAGAGCGTCAACATGGAGAGATGGCTAGCAAGAGAGAAGCTAATGCAGTCTCTGTACAGAACACACAATCTTTGCATCCTAGCATGCTTTTTGTGATGTAAGATTTGAGGTTGAAAATCTAATATCCATCCAAATAATCTACTATATAATAACTTGGCAATGATGAGAGATTTCATTGTGCTCTATGCTAGCATATTTTGACACTTGAATGCTAGCACATTAGCTTTCTAGCATTTTTGTATACTAGCAATTTCACAGTTTCCTCCATTATTGTATTGGCGTCCCACAATACTTGTATACATTTGCAAACTTGCTTACTTGCTGTAAGCATACCTCTGTACTAAAATACGTGCATCTTAACACTGCATGCTTGTATACCTTCACACTTTTTCCTAGGCCTGCACACGTGCATACTAGCATGCTTACGGTATTGTAGCATAGCACTGTGTGTGTTTTACTGTAGCGTAAAATCAGCTGGCTCACTGCTTTACTCACGCCAGATCTCAGGAGCTTCATACCAGCGTCTCAGCCAATGACAGCAGGAGATTCATACCAGAGTTGTAGCCAATTATGCAGCAGGAATGACTCAACACCACACACACACACACACACACACACACACACACACATATACACACACAGGCTTCATTCAGAGTGTGTTATTTCTATTACTCATTTATTGGCCTTGTCCTCAGGCTACCGTTCACAAGATCCGTATCAGTCTAATCAGGACAAGCTCAGAAAATCCCGACTTGATTTTTGTACTGACATCATTATCGTTATTGCTAATTAAAAAAGTCGATACACGCCATATTTTCAGACTATTAGATATGAGAAATTGATACGTTATTCACAGATTAATCTGATTCCCCTTACATGCTTTTGGATTGCATGAGTAAAACTAACCTCTATCTTAATTTCCATATTTGTTTATGTTTGCATAAGGCTAGTGGAGGTCACTGATGGGTGTGAACGACCACGACCATTAAAAGTATTAGCGATGGTGGTAAATTTGTTAGCACAATGCTAATTTTCTATGTAACCATTTGATGCATTGTGTTCACATTTATAGCTGGAAATCTGAGAGAATATAAATTACCTTCAAATAGATTATTATGTGATCGTTATAAATTTAACTGTACAACACGTCTCTGGTGTTTGTTCACAGTCATTAAACAAAAAAGTCTGAAATTAAGTAATATATATATATATTTTTTTTGCATCATGCATATGTTGTACATGTTGAAAATATTGTTTGTAATTCTGGTATTTTACACCTGAATGTTAACAAATGGGTTAAAACATGTTTAATCCACTTTGCAACATGGCAATTTATTTTTTAAAATTCAGATAAAATACAATGTTTACGTTATCTAAAGCATCTGGATGTGTTTTAAAACCATTTCTGCATGTAAGGGATAAAACAGAGGCTGCCTCAGTACTTGTGTATAAATTCATCAGGGTGAAATGTTCCTAGTAGTTTCATGTGGTTCTAATAAACAATTTAGCATTTTAGAAACTTTTTAAGGTTTTAATATTACGTGTTCGACGAGATTTTAAGAGACAAAGGTTCATGTTAAGATGTGAAAACTGGGATCAGAGTGGAATAATGCTGAACCTCTGAACCTGAAGCTCTTTCACGACTAACACAAGCTCCTTTTGTGTGTGTGTGTGTGTGTGTGTGTGTGTGTGTAACTGGATCTGTCTGGCTGGCCCTCTGATCATATAAAGTCCTAGTTAAATGTGTGTGCTGCTTGACCATGTCTGCAGATGAGATGTGTGTGTGTGTGTGTGTGTGTGAGTGTCTTTTTACAGAAGCTGTTTTATAGAGCATCAAAATAGTGTCAGGCTAAAGGCTGTCTTCTAAGTGGAAACTAATAATAATAATAATAATAATAATAATAACAACAACATTTGGTGTTGTGCCGTTATAGGAAAGTAGGTTGCTATAGAAACGTATTGGAAACATGTTAGACTGAATGAATTGATATAAAACCATAATTTGCCTTACAGCTAGAACTACTCTCAGATCTGCTGTTATAGAAAATGAATCGACGCCTTCTGGCCAATCAGAATCGAGAATTCAACAGCGCTGTGATGTAAGATTCCATATTTGAGACCCACTTATAGGACATTATTCAAAAGATGACGGTTCCATCACATTTCGCAATTTCTTACAAATAGGAGCCTTGTTAAACCTAAGTACAGTGTGTGTCGTGACCACAACTGCGTGAAGTAACAACAGGACGTTACGTTGAAACAGTTGTTTGCATACTAAACAGTTGCATGCTTAAATAGTAGTATGCTAGCATCCATGCATACTAGCACACTATACTACATAATAATAATGCATACTGTAATTCTTTCACACTAGTATACTTGCACATTTGCACACTAGCATGCAAGCTTAGATGCTTACTAGCATACTAACCAACTTGTATACTTTGCATACTAACACATTAGTACAGTTGCAGATTTCCCAGTTTCTCTGTTAATTTATTGGAAATAGAGATGTAAACAAACACAAACACGAGTTTAGAAGAAGGCTCTTGTGTGAGACAACATATTTATAAGTATTACAGGTTGTATATATTTCTACTTTTGGCCTTTTCACCTCTTTCTCAACCGTTTCCTGTGTTTTTTTTTTTTTTTTTTAAATATCCTCTTTCCAGCGTGACTAGCTTAAGCGGTGAGTGTGGCGCGTGAGGCAAAGAAGCTCTGCCATTGGTCAGCTCGATCACCTCATCAAACTGCAGGGCGGGAATTCGTGGGCTTTTTAAACCTCGCGCACGCACGCACGAGCGCGTGTTGGATTACACCTGCGGGGAGGGGAGGGGAGGGGAGGGGAGGAGGGAGCAAATGACGGTTATGTCGTTTAAAAGAAAAAACAGAAACACGGATAATTAAAAAATATATTAATAATAATAATAACAATAACGAGATTCATTTTAGTTTAAGTATTAAATCGCTAATAAATAAATAAATAAATAAATAATATAAATAAAATGTTAGTTTGGCGGTGACGTGTCGAAAATCGTTGAAGGGAAAGGGGTGGAGCTGTGTAATTTGCATTCTGAAATCTGATTGGTTGGCGGCGCTGGCTTATTTGCATCTGACGTCACCCTGCTGAGACGTCAACGACTCTGTGGAGTGGAAATAAGCAACTCCATTCACAACACACAGAGCTCTGAATCATACACAAAAAACGGGATTTATTTGTAAATTAATGGTTCTGTTTAAAAAAAAACAACAACATCTCAGTAGAAAAAACATCTCACTATGTGCCCGGTGTGGACGAAGCTGTGATTTTGCTGTGTTGTCAGGACGCTTTAAACGTTAAAAGGTAAGCTTTTCTAAAATATTTGTGTCTGGCATTTTTAAAAGAGGTATAGTTTTAAAATATATATATCCTGTGATGAAAATACATGCATCTAAAATGTACGAAAGATCTTAAAACCCCGTATAAAATGCTTATAACCTGCTTAATACCAGAGTTTCCGTTTCAGAAACGAAAGTCATTCATATGATGAGATCTAATTATTGGCTGTGTCCCAATTTGACATCTAGTGCACTTAAGAGAAGGCATGAACCATTGTCTAATGCATGAAGCACTGCCTTTATATACAGAATAAACATCTGAACACCAAAAAGGACGACCATAATGGACATATAGGTCACTGTTTATAGTGCAGGAGTCATTATTGCGCTCTATGTAGACTACTTATGTAGGGAGTAATGTTCTTTTTAGGATACAGCACTTATGTGTGTTATTAATGAGCATCACCTGTAATCAGTTATCAGTTGTTTGGTCCAGACGAGTCTTCATCAGTGTGTGTGTGTGATTCATCCTGGGGATCCTCCCTGTGTGTGTGTGTGTGTGTGTGTGTGTGTGTGTGAGTGAGAGAGAGAGAGAGAGAGAGAGAGAGAGAGAGAGAAAACCTCTGCCGTCTATCTGATGTCCATTGCAGTTATGACTTCAGGTTTTTGGATACTACTTCTGCTCCTAAGTACTATTAATACTGCCACTCCTACCCCTACTACTACTCCTACTGCAACTAGTACTGCTACTACTATTACTACTCCTACTACTGCTACTGCAACTAGTACTGCTACTACTATTACTACTCCTACTACTGCTACTGCAACTACTACTACTACTACTATTACTATTACTACTGCTACTGCAACTACTATTACTTCTATTACTACTACTACTACTATTACTACTGCTACTGCATCTACTACTACTACTATTACTACTGCTACTGCATCTACTACTACTACTACTACAGCTACTGCAACTACTACTACTGCTACTGCATCTACTACTTCTACTATTACAGCTACTACTTCTGCTAGTACTACTACTACTACTACAGCTACTGCTAATGCTACTACTATAGCTACTCCTACTGCTGCTCATTATGTTTTTATCTTGTTTTCACTTTGAGCACCACCATATTGAAATGACGTCACTGAAACGCGTCACGGAGCTCTCAGAAGACTTTCCGAGTAGGAATTACGAGTTGGAATTGGAGCTGCTTTTCCAACAGGGAAATCAGAAACGTTTTGCGCCTTGCTGTGATGTTCTTCGTGATAGCATGTACTTGATGAACGTTATTTCATGTATGTCTGTTATCAGCTGTTACAAAAAGTAGTTCCTCCACAAGTTTCTACTTGCTATTCAATACTAACCATGTTGTTATTTGGCAATTTATTATTATTATAATTATTTTATTTATTTATTTGTTTGTTTTGCCAAACATGCAAACTAGAAGCTAATCTGGAAATTACATTCACGTTTCAACCAATCAGATTGCTTGCCTGGAACTTCCTATTGTTAGTTGTGAACGAGCTGTTGCTATAGAAACGGTAACGTATCAGAACCAGTGCATTTAATAAAACCATGTACTGCTGTCAGAGCTGCCGTTAGAGAAAATGAATCGACACCTTCTGACCAATCAGAATCCAGCGTTCAGCATTACTAGTCACTTATCCTCACCTCTGTAGTTGCGGCGTGTGGTAGAGGTGGAAACACTCCAGGACTGGGATTCCCGGGTTATGCAAGCAGGACATTTTGGACTTACAAGAGGTCAGACGTCTTTGATGGACAGCTGTGACTGGCGTGAGTTTCGCTCCCGGTTTGTCAGCAGTCCGTAAATATCCTACGCTTACGCAGACTTAAACGCAAGATGAGGACATTTGATGCCTGTTAGACGTTCCTTTAATAACAGCATATGCACACGCTGGTTTATTTCCATCCATTTTCCATACCGCTTATCCTCCACAGGGTCGTGGGGAACCTAGAGCCTATCCCAGGGGACAAACACACACATACACACACACAACCGACAATTTGGAAATGAGCCAATCAGCCTACAACGCATGTCTTTGGACTGGGGAGGAAACCTGATAACCTGGAGGAAATCCCTGAAGCACAAGGAAGAACACGCAAACTCCACACCCACAGGGAACAGGTGGGAATCGAACCCCCAGCCCTGGAGGTGCGAGGCAAACGTGCTAAACACTAAGCCCCTCGCTAGTTTATTTACAGACAAAAATGAATGAAGGAATGAAGACAAAATAAATTGTTTGTTCTGGAACAGGGCCAAAGTGAGCATTTTGATCCCTTCTGTAGGTATTTTAAAATGAAAAGGAAGCACAGACTGGATGGAGATGTGACCGCTTTTCCAGGAACGATTCAGATCCAACAATAAACCCAAACCTCATCATCATACACTTTCAGTTCTTCACTGAATTCACACCGTACTTTTCTGAAACCGGGCGTGCTTAAATAGCGACGCTTTCACTTCCTCTCACTTTAGCCATGAGAACCTGTAATCATTCTTCCTTTCCTGGAAAAAGGGTAGGTTTTTTTAACCCCCCCCATACACACCAGTCAAGATCTTTATTTCATTAATGAATCATCCGATCATCTGTTAAACGAAACAGACGAGTTTAATGGGTGTTGAAAGACAATCACTGTGGATGCTGTAACCACAAGCTCAACGATCCTGTCCAGCTCTAGACCAGCTTCTGACTGGCTGGAAAAGGATCTCGCTTGAGATTGGGAGTGGATCATGAGCACAGGTTTAAATAAATAAATAAATAAATAACAAACACAGCCGGGTTCTGGTGGAAGGATTAGAGGAGATCAGATGTAAACACAGATGAGCTGTTTTTTGTTGGCTTGTTTGTTTGTTTTTTTGCCATGTTATACACCTACATCACTGCTTCAAGGTTCTCCTGGATTCTGACCTTCAGATTTGTACTAATGCCAAAACAACAGTGCACAGCCCTCGCAAAGACGTTGTTGCAGCAATAATAAATCCAGGGCAGAAGTCATGTTACTGCAACCCTGTGGTGTTTCTCTCGACCTCTGTTCACGCTCACCATATCTGAAAGAGTCTCTGCTCTACTTTTGTGGAGAACGTCTGCTTAATTTAGATCTGCTCTTGGACCTTTTTGTTCAGCCAAAAGTATGTGCCCTCCTGACCATCACACCCATGTGTGCTTATTGAACATCTCATTTCAGCACTCCACTCCACAGGTGTCCACAAACATTTGACTGAATAGCGTATAAATAGATTCAAATATCATAGTAAATATGAACATTGAGGGGGCCAATATTTATGCTTTAGCTGTAGAATTTCTTACAGGAAACACCTGAAAGGATTTTTTTTGCTTTCTCAGCTAAAGCAGAGGTCAAATAAAATTTTCCGGGCCAAAAAAAAACGAATTCACTGAAGGGGAAAGGACGTGAGATGGGGGGTTTTTGCTAGGTTTTTCCTCATCAGTGCTTTTGTTTGTGTGTGTGTGTGTGTGTGTGTGTGTGTGTGTGTGTGTGTGTAGAGTCAGACCATGAACTACGTGGGGCAGTTGGCAGGGCAGGTGTTTGTGCAGGTGAAGGAGCTGTACCGCGGCCTGAACCCGGCGACGCTCTCCGGCTGCATCGATGTCATCGTGGTGCGTCATCCCGACGGCTCCCTGCACTGCTCGCCCTTCCACGTCCGCTTCGGCAAGATGGGTGTGCTGCGCTCGCGCGAGAAAGTGGTGAGCCACCGGATACACACTCTGTTCACGCTAACGCCATACTCGCTTTATTTCACATTGCTTCATGCATGCAAATAACTCTAACAATTTGTACAACTTAAGTCACATGATAAATATTCAGGGCGAAGGTGAAGGTTAGGGGTGGAGTTAGCATCTCAGACCTTTTAATCACTACGGAAACAAACGAAACGCAACCACGTCATTTAAATTAGTACGCATTTCTGGTTAAATCACGTACCGACACGCGGACGTAATACAACATACAATTTGATTTCTCACAGATCAGTTTTACTGACAGCAAGCGCATTTTTTGCGCAACTTTAACATTTAGAGAGAGGGATCCAGAAACGTGCTTAACTTTAATTTTCACCACATCGATTTGTCCGCTGCTAGAAAAAAACAAATCTGATTACGCATGTTGAAAAATACATGTTGAGTGTTGGTGTCATGACAAAATACGGGTTTGTTTGTCAGTTTCATTTAATCTTATTAATTATTAGTGAATGTGATTTAGACCTGACATTAACATAACATAAAAGTTACGTCGTAAAAGTCTCTTCGAGTTTCAGACGTTTAAAAAAAAAAAAAATTCACATTAGAAATAAACGTACGTGTCCAGGTGGACATCGAGGTGAACGGAGAGCCTGTGAGTCTGCACATGAAGCTGGGAGATAACGGCGAGGCTTTCTTCGTCACGGAGGCCGAGAACGATCAGGTACGAAACACCTCAACACTCCACAACACACCTTTACACACCTTTACACAGCTTAACACTCCTCACTGGAGCTGCCAGGCAGGAGGCGAAGAGGAAGGCCAAAGAGGAGGTATATGGAGGTAATAAATGAGGAGATGAAGCTA
>JAKKZK010025949.1:0-10143 GCA_037577455.1 Pangasius macronema | reverse complement strand
AAGAAGAAGAAGAAGATTTAAACTGCATCTCATTTCGTTGTGGGAAGTGTTTGCGCGTTAAGCTGCACAGCAAGGTTGAAAACACACACCCCGAGGAACCAGCGTCTACAAAACAGGAAAACATCGTGCTGCGCTGTGGCTTTCAGGCAGTCAGCAGTAACACGGTTATTTTGCATTTCACAGACCCCTTTATTCACTGATTCGACTTGAAACACACTCTGTATTCCTCTGTGCCGCACCGCTGATGCCTCCGATTGTGTTTTATAGTAAAAGGTTTAAACAGCTCGCTGAAGACCTCCTGTGATCTCAGGAAGAGAGTGGAGAAGTGCGAGTGCTTTGTTTTAGCTCATAGTTGGAAAAGCACTCTCGCTGTGTCAGAAAGGTTTAAGTAGGTCAAACGGGGACTCAATACAGTGTGTGTGTGTGTGTGTGTGTGTGTGTGTGTGTGTGTGTGTGGTCAGTAAATAGGGCGCTATGCTGAATATGTGCTGAACCCAAACACAGAAATAGTGTTTACAAAAAAAGTCTTAAAGCAACAGTCCAGCCAAAGGTGAAATGTATTTTTAAGAAGGACACGATACGAGCAAAAACATGGTGGATCAGATATCAGAGAGAGAGAGAGGGAGAGAGAGAGAGAGAGAGAGAGAGAGAGAGAGAGAGAGAGAGAGAAGGATTTGATCAGATCCCATAAGGATCGGAAGAGATTGGAAATTCAAGGATTTTATTGTATTTTTTGTTGGGATGGATTTTGTTATATTTATGCTTTATCATATTTATAATATGATATATAATAATTATGATATATAATAATTTATATTCCCATCGGTTCCCGACAACCTGTATCGTAAGGGGTGCCAATAATTTTGGGGCAGAAAGGTACTGAATATGGTGCAAGCATGTACGTGTGTAAGATGTAATGACATCATTTTAGAAAATGTTTTGGTCCCACCAGTGGTCTGAATTGAAACTGGGCTGAATCACTGTGCAGGAAGTGGTGCCCTCGTACCTGGCCACGTCCCCGATCCCGTCGTCCTCCGCCGTCCAGACCCTGGGTCCCGAGAGCGGAGCGACGAAGCGCAGGAGGAAGAGGAGGAGGAAGTCCAGAGTGGACAGCCTGAAGAGAGAGACGAGCGAGGAGTACTCGGAGTACGAAACTGTCTTCGCCATCGACATGAGCTCGCACGAAGGAGACGACGAGCACAACGGGTAACGAGACCGACGCCGTGTCCGTTTTTAACAACGTCATTAACAGAAGATAGTTTAGAGTCTATAGTGTAGAATATATATATATAATATACTGTAGAATATAGTAATTATTTAATATTATTAAACACACACGCACATTTCACAGCCTGTGACGCGCTTTGTAGGCCACTGAGAGTTTAAATGTCACCATTAGATAGAGAAAATTGGAAATGGATGAGTTAGGAGAGTGTGTGTATGTCTGTGTGTGTGTCTGTGTGTGTGAGAGGATGTGAAAGTGTCTTCTCTACACACACTTCATACGCTTACATGCAAATGCCTGTCTGATTAAACCACATCCTCTTTTGCCTTCCTGTCTCTCGTTCAGTCTCACACACACACACACAGAAGGTGGAGGAGGCAATTGTCTGACTATATACAAGTCATAAGCACCACAGGTTTACCTGTGTGTGTGTGTGTGTGTGTGTGTGCGCATGTATGTGCACGTCATACTTTTAAAATGTCCAGTTTGTTCTCATGTAAAACCAAGCTGCTGCATATAAGGTTCATGATCTCCGCTTTTAACCCCTAACGAACACGTTCACTCAGAGACGGACATTTGTACATCATTTCACATCATTTTACCAGAGAGAGAGAGAGAGAGAGAGGGAGAGAGAGAGGGAGAGAGAGAGAGAGGGGAGATGAGGGAAGGGAGTGGTGTGTTTCTAATGAGCACACAAAACCAAATGGTTTGCATTTGTCTGTTTGTGTCTTAATTATTAGGGGTGTGTGTTCCAGGATTTCTTCGAAGGAACTAGTGAATAGTTACACGCAGAACGCTGTGTATCCCCGCTCTGATGGTGACTGGTCACCTATACAGAGGTAGACACACACACACACACACACACACACATGTACATGAGTACATGAACAGTGTATTAGTATTATTAATGATGAAATGCATAATGAATATGAACACACTCTCTCTCTCTTTCTCTCTCTCTCTCTCTCTCTCTCTCTCTCTGCAGCCCCAATGTCTCTCGCCCTTGCTCACCTAAGAGCGACTCTGAGCTCATCACTAAAGCCGGTGAGGAGAAGCAGCAGGACCCAGCCATGCTCTGGGCCTGGGGAGAGCTGCCTCAGGTACTGACCTCAGATCAGCGCTCTCTCTCTCTCTCTCTCTCTCTCTCTCTCTCACACTCACTCACTCACTCACAGATCTAGATTAGTATCTGGATCATCAGAAATTGTCCCAGCGTTAGATTCATAGCCTCAGTATATATTTAATTTAAAGGCTCATTTTTATTAAATTCATTTTTCCTCCTCCAGCCGTCCTTCCTGTCATCTAAACCCGACCCTCCCGCCGCACGTCCCGTCCCCATTCCCGTTTCGGACAGCACACACTTCAGAGTCATCCCCGACGCGCCATCTGCTACTGATGATCACCATGGCGACTGCGACGCATCCCTATCTCAGTTCATCCCCACAGCCAAGGATGGCAGGACAGAGAGGACAGACGCGGATGATGCAGGAGCGGTGAGCGGGAGCACCGGAGCAGGGAACGAGCCGATGAGAACGCAGAACAGCCTTAAAGAAAGGGATCCAGAGACGACAGGAACGGAGGCAGAGACAGTGGCGACGTTAGCGGCGTGTTTGGTGTCGGAGGTCGAGGAGAGGGGTGTGGCCGGAGTGGGGCCCCGCCCACAAGGCAAAACTGATTCACCTTCCAAGAGAAAAGGTAACACACTGATACGGAGAAGCAGGAGAGTTTCATCACACCTAGGTTATTTAATGAGCAAATGCTCCACGCGATAAAAGTCATGCTGCCACTGATCCACTCTTTACGCTACAGATAAGAGAAGCCGCCATCTTGGCTCTGACGGTGTGTATCTTGATGATATCACAGGGCTGGAGCCGGAAGTGGCGGCGCTCTACTTTCCGAAAAGGTACATCGCAACACGTCTTTCATTCTGTCTATGTCTCTGTTAGGCGGCCACTCTATCTATCTATCTATCTATCTATCTATCTATCTATCTATCTATCTGTATCTATCTGCCTGTTCGTCTGTCTTTCTATCTGCTCTATTTATCCTTCTTTCTTTCTTTTCTACCTCTCTGTCTGGGTGTCTATCTATCGCTTTATTTATCTGTCTCTCTGTTTCGCCGTGTTGGCAGTGAGAACAGCGGCGCAGGACGTGTGTGTTGCGACAGCGCGTTACGCAACATGAGCACGTCTCCTCCGTCCGTGGGAAGCTCGGGAGCAGACAGCGGCGTGGACAGTTACACAGATCAGCCCACCGACCTGCCCTCTATCGCCCTCTCCCTGTGTGGAGGACTGACCGACAGCCGAGAGATCACTAAAGGTACACACACACACACACACACACTACTCCAGTACACTAACAAGTTTGCCAGCACTAATTATTTACAAATGCACTATTGGTATCTTTAGCCTTTGGCTGATGAGAACATGTGCTAAAAGATGTAATCTTGTTTAAGAAATATAATTTTACATCATACATACAGTATCAACACAAACAAAGACCTTAAGCTGATTTTACTGCTGTTTATTTGTCCGTCTAGAGCACTTTCAGGAGAAGACCCTTTCCTACCAGCAGTTTGCAGAGAACCCCACCCTCATAGACGACCCCAACCTGGTGGTCAAAATCGGCTCGAAGTGAGAGACACCTACACACGGCGTACCACCTACACTCTACACACCACGTACCACCTACACACCACGTATCACCTACACACCACGTACCACCTACACTCTACACACCACGTATCACCTACACACCGCGTACCACCTACACACCACGTACCACCTACACACCACGTATCACCTACACTCTACGTACCATGTACCACATATCACCTACACACCACGTATCACCTACACTCTACACACCACGTATCACAACAAGCTGTACGTATTGTGTATAATCTTAATCCAGTGAACAATCTGGAATTTGTATTCTATACAATTATTTAACCTTCATTTCGAACATTAATTAAAATTTTCAGCACGAAATTGATTATATCAAAGTTGAATAGATGGTTTCTATAGTAAAGAGCCATGTGATAAGCAGGATATTGTAGCGCCGGTGTACGAGAAACGGGAAATAAAGACCTGATCACGTTTATTTTGTGACTAACTAACTAACCACCCGTTTGTGACCGGTTACATAACAGGGTTTTAAAACGGCAATGAAGTTTCTCGTTCTTTATTTTCTTAGATATTACAACTGGAGCACCGCTGCACCGATCCTGCTGGCTATGCAAGTCTTTCAGAAACCTCTGCCTAAGGTAACACACACACACACACACACACACACACACACACACACACATTCAGGACCACGCTACACGTTAATTGTAATTCCTTAATCATCTGGAGTTACTCCAGTAAACCTCTTTCTCCCCTGTGCTCTCTCTCTCTCTCTCTCTCTCTCTCTCTCTCTCTCTCTCTCTCTCTCTTTTCCCCTGGCTTTCAGTTCTCCTGCTCCGCTTGTGTTTATTCGCTGCTGGAGTTTCTTCTGTCTTATCTAGCCTCAGTGTTTACTTCTTCCTCAATGGTCACTCGCAGCTCTTCCTCCTCCTCCTGCATGAGCCTCTTTGCTGTTGTTTCGTTTTTGTTTTTAGTTTTTTGAGATTTTTGTTCGGTTGTTGAGTTTGTGTTTCGGCTGTGTGCGCGTCCCTCGCAGGCCACCGTGGAGAGGATCATGAAGGAGAAGATGCCGAGGAAAGGAGGACGCTGGTGGTTCTCGTGGCGCGGGAGAGGGAGCAGCTCCAAGACGGTACACACACACACACACACACACACACGCACACGTGCGCGCACACAGCCACATTTTCACACACAAGTACAACAGTATCTGATACGTGGTTGTTGTTTTTCAGGATTCTACAACCGTAAACGGACCCTCTGGAGCAGCAGAGCATGCTGGGAAGATGGCTTCCATCAGCAGGTGGATGTCTTTTGAATTATTAAAGCGTTAATTAAGAGACGATCGTGGACACGTAACGGTTCCACGTCTACATTTAATTCACTCGCAGGCGGAACGATGAATCCTCCTCCTCCAGCGACGAAGAGCACCAGTCAACCAAACAGACAGCCAGCTCCAGCCAATCAGAGACCTCGCTTAGCCAAGGGGGCGTGTCTTACAGGAAGACGCTCCGCCTCACATCCGAACAGCTGGTGAGAACTTTCAGAGCCGTCGAAACCATTTGGCATCATTTACTTTATAAATGTACATAAAAAACACATTGTTTTGTGACATTAACGGCTTTGAGCATTGACACGCGCTTGTAAGGAGGAGTGTGAACCCTCCATATCGTTAAAAAATAAACATCTGTTTTACACAAACGCTATGCTGTATGTATCCCAGAGCAACAAACACACACACAGCTGTAGCGACCCACTTTATAAAATATTACATTCGCTTTAAATTGGTAATTGTTTGGATCGCACTTACATTACTGCATCGTCACTGTGTGTGTGTGTGTGTGTGTGTGTGTGTGTGTGTGTGTGTGCACGCTCATATCTCAGGCTAGCCTGCAATTAAAAGAAGGCCCCAACGACGTGCTGTTCAGCGTCACCACTCAGTACCAGGGCACGTGTCGCTGCGAGGGAACCATCTACCTGTGGAACTGGGACGACAAAATCATCATCTCCGACATCGACGGCACCATCACCAGGTGAGCGGTCCTGGGGAATCCTCGATTCTGATTGGTCAGGACATGCTGAATAACTTTCCAAAAACGGCAGCTTGCGAAAGTAGTGCGTCTGCAAATCACAGGCTCATATTAATGCGCTCACTGGGAATACATTATCGTTTCTATAGCAACAGGTCACACCGGGACTTGTGAAGTTTTCTCTAAGGACTGCAAATACATGGTAGCTGCCTTCCTCAGAGGTCACAGCCGCGCAACGCCTCGACATTGAAAGACAAAAGCATTGTCGACAAGCTGCATTTTTTTTTGTCTTATTAACTTCAAGAGCGAGAAGAGAGAGAGAGAGAGAGAGAGGAAAAAAAAAACCCTGGTGAGGGGAACGGCTGTTTATAGCTGCTATAACGTAAGTAATAACAGGAATTAACTTCTTCCACCAGATGTTAGACAACATTAAACATAGGCACAGACAGATAAAATGTGTGTCGTACTTTAATACTTAAAAAAAAAAACAGTTCGTCGTTGGGAAATTGCTGTGGTATACTGATACTGAAACTTTACACTTCATATACATTGTGTTTGTGAGTATATATACATATATATGTCCTGAATATGATTTTATATAATGCGTAAAATGGCGCTATCCGTGTGTTCCTGTAGATCGGACACGCTGGGACACATCCTGCCCACTCTGGGGAAAGACTGGACACACCAAGGCATCGCCCGCCTCTTCCACAAAGTCAGCCAGTAAGAGCTGCTCGTTCACCTGCCAATCACCAGCACACGTTTATACAGTAATCACAATCCTCGCCGTCCCTCAGGAGCTGCTAGCAGGTCCATTCCTCACTCCCAGGACCTCCCAGAGATCTGCTGTAGTTACTGAATAATATCCTCCGATAAGAATAACTGAGGAAAGAGCTGAGCGGCTAATTGACGTTCTCCAACAGGTCCAGCGCTCCAGCGCGTTTCTGAGATTTAAACCCACAACCTTCTGGAAGCTATCATAAGACCGTGAGAGAGAGCTGAGATTTGAATATGGCAGGAGTAGTAGTAGTAGTCTAAAATGAACTAAAAATCAGTCTTAGATTTGTTAAGGAAATGAAACGAAGCCAAAATATTCTTTACTAATTTATTCATTATAAACTCATTTTAATTAATTTTAGTGTTTACATACTTTAGCATACATAAACCTAATAAACACCGTGTTGTGTTTAGGCTAAAATTATTTGTAGTATCTTAAGTCATTTTAGTCATTTTAATATATATATATACACACATACACACGTACTTACTTTTGTTATTTTAGTATACTTCTAAAAATGAATTTCTAAAGGGTTTTGACCCAAGCACAACAAAAACCTAATGAACACTACCCTGTATTTGATCCAGAATTGTTTTTAGGATTTTAGTAATTTTTTTAAAACTTTATTTGAGTAATTTTAGTGTATTTATTTGATCAACCTGATACTTTATTTTTCTTTATTTTAGGATAATTTTAAATAAAGAGGTATTAGTGATTTTAGCGAATGTAGTATACTTATGCTAGTGAAAGTCATACACTTATTTTAGTAATTTTAATATATTTAGAGACGTGTGTGTGTGTGTGTGTGTGTGTGTGTGTGTGTGTGTGTTGCAGAAACGGCTATAAGTTCATGTACTGCTCAGCGAGGGCGATCGGCATGGCGAACATGACCAGAGGATACTTACACTGGGTGAACGAGAGCGGCACCATGCTGCCCCAGGGTCCCGTACTGCTCAGTCCCAGCAGCCTGTTCTCAGCACTGCACCGGTGAGAACACACACACACACACACACACACACACACACACACACACACATAATATCCTCCACTTATTTATCTGCATTCAAGATACATCACAAGCTACTTTCCTTGATAATATCAGGTCAACACACATCTGGTCTGACAGAAGCAACAAAGAAACACACACACACACACACACACACACCCACACACACAGACACACACACATACCAATGATGAGGTTGTGTGTGTTCGTAGCGAAGTGATCGAGAAGAAACCGGAGAAGTTTAAGGTGGAATGCTTGACCGACATTAAGAACCTGTTTTATCCAAACACACAACCTTTCTACGCCGCCTTCGGAAACAGAGCCACGGTGAGCACACACACACACACACACACACATACACACACCTATCAACCCAACAAGATTTACTATGCACATTTCTTCCAATATACAGGCAGATTTTGTAAATTATTCTCATATCATATATCAAGTATGATGTTTACTGTATTTTTGTTTGATTGATTCACACAGGACTTTATAACCACCTGTACGATATAAACGATATAAATCACTTCATTCAGTGGTGAACAAATCATAAAACCATTAGCCAACCCACAGGTCAGAGTCAGCGCTCCAGCGATTTTACTCAGTCCCGTGTTTCGCTTGGCCAGAAATCCATTTAACTAAGCTAAAAAAAAATATGACGAGCTAATTATGCACATTAATACAGACTATGGAAAATAAGTGAGTACTGCAATCCCTGAAAGGGGTCGACTTGACGTAGCTGTAGTTTGTAATCCTGTCCCGCTGACGAAGCATCACGTTTGTGATAACTCGGATATGTATTCGTTATCTAGTGCCGGTATTCTTAAAGAGGACGTTTCACGTGCACTCTGTATCGTATAAAATACCGTACACTGAGTGCGATATGTTGTTTCCAGGACGTGTATTCATATAAGGAAGTGGGCGTTCCCTTAAACAGGATCTTCACTGTCAATCCAAAAGGAGAACTGGTGCAGGAGCATGCCAAGACCAACGTGTCCTCGTAAGTACAGTGTGTTCGATAGTGTGTGTGTGTGTGTGTGTGTGTGATCCCTAGATGTAAGATTTTCTGTTTATTTGCAGTGTTAATTTAGCAGAATCTAGCAATATGGAGCACGTGCCCAAGCGACGTTTAAATAGGCTCTGTGAAGCGGATTTGTTACTATGACAACCGGAGAGTTAGATTGAAGAAGCTGTGATCCTTCATGGAGAAGCTGAGGATTTCACTGAAGCGGTGTGATACTGATGTGAACCGACGGAGTATAAAGTGTGTGTGTATGTGTGCAGGTACGTGCGTCTAGGCGAGGTGGTGGATCACGTCTTTCCCCTTCTGAAGAGAACGAGCTCGTCAGATTTCCCCTGCAGCGACACGTACAGCCACTTCACCTTCTGGAGACAGCCGCTCCCTCTGGTGGATGGAGAGGAGTGTGCAGGCACAGCAAAGAGCTGAAACACACCAATATGCACAGACAAAGTATTCAGACCTCTTCTTTCTTTCACATTTTGTTATGTTGCAGCCTTAAAATGTTGCTAAAATACTTTAAATATTTTTTTTTTCAAATCAATCTACACTCCATACCCCATATTGACAAAGCAGAAACCAACTTTGCAAAATTATTAGAAAGAAATAGAACTGACACAAGTATTCAGACTGTTTGCTACGACACTCGAAATTTAGCTCCGGTGCATCCCATTTCTCTACATTTCTACACTTTGATTGGGGTCCAAACTCAATTGATTGGACCTGATTTGGAAAGGCACCTACCTGTCTTTATTATGTCTAACATATGAAAATGAATATCAGAGCAAAAACCAAGCCATGAGGTCAAAAGAACTGTGACAGGATTGTGTCAAATGCTACAAAAAAAGATTTTCTGCTGCATTGAAGGTTCCCATGAGCACAATGGCCTCCATAATTCTTAAATGGAAGAAGTTTGGAACAACCAGGACTCTTCCTAGAGCTGGCCAGCCAGCCAAACTGAGCCATCGGTGGAGAAGGGTCTTGGTAAGAGAGCTGACCAACAACTCAATGGTCACATTGGCTGAGCTCCAGAGATCATACGTGGAGAAGGGAGAAACTTTCAGAAGGTCAACCATCAAGGCAACACGCCACCGATCTTGGCTTTATGGCAGAGTGGCCAGATGGAAGCCTCTCTGCTTGGAATTTGCAAAAAAAAAAGCACCTAAAGGACTCTTAGACTATGAGAAACAAGATTCTCTGGTTTGATGAAACAAAGATCGAAGTTTGGCCTCAATTCCAAGCTTCGTGTCTGAAGAAAACCAGGCAAAATAAAATCGCTCCTCACCCGCACAATACCATCCCAACGGTGAAGCATGGTGATGGTAGCATCATCCTGTTTTTTTTTTTTTTTTTTTTTTTTTTTTGGGGGGGGGGGGGGGGGGGGGGGGGTGGTTGAGTGGGGGGGGGGGGGAAGAAGAAGAACAAAGGGAAACCTAACAACCGGGAGAGTTTTTTGACG
>JAKKZK010025761.1:0-21217 GCA_037577455.1 Pangasius macronema | reverse complement strand
AATCCATTGTGGTGGTGTATAGAGCCAAAAATGTTAGAATTGTGTAGATGTCCCAATATTTATGGACCTGACTGTATGTTGCAGGCCTGTAAAAACTCATATCTGGCCAAATTGCTGGTAATATTTTTGTTCCCTTACATGTTAATGTTCCTTACAGAATATTTTTCCCGGTGGTCAAAGCATGTGTATTGTATACAACGTATATTTCAGGAATACAAATTCCTTTATATGGCAGATGCACAGGTAATGCCATACAACAGGGCTTCTTTTTAATACGACTCTGTGATGTGTGATATGCCTGGCAGTGTATTAACACACAGTTGGACCCTTGATGTTACTTTGTTGTCTAGTTGGGTTACGTTATTTTGGCCAGAATATTGGATTATTTTTTTAATCAGAAGTGAATGAAATGAAGTTCATTAACCACCGTTTATAGTCTTTCAGAACAGTAGGATTAGCTGTCCGTTAAACACGAGCCGGGCAGCTGTGTGAAATACATCTGCTTAAATAAAATGGCGCTTCAACTGAAATGCTTTTGCCGTGTCCACATCCGAGGGAAGATTTTACCCGGAAAGATTACATATCATCGTCCAATTGAAATTTGTTTAGAAGCATGATTGACGGCTTTTGAATTTTTCTCAGTGCCCGATTGAAGAACTCTTATATGTATGACTCTTTTGCCATTGAGTGGCTAAGCAAATTTACAGATGAGGCTGCTCAGAAGTCCCTCTGCAACTGACTGACTTTTTAATGTATAACTTCTTCTTCTTCTTCTTTCGGTTTTTCCCTTCAGGGGTCGCCACAGCGAATCATCACTCTCCACCTATCCCTATCTTCTGCATCCTCACTTTTTTTCTTTTTAATGTATAACTAATGAAGATAAACTCTACAGCCTTTCATGTTCTGTGTTCATCCTTCAGTTCAAAATGTTAGGAAAATTAAATAATGTATTGGTTTTTGCTACTATTTCAATAAATAGTTTTGCCATTTAGAAGCTGCTTGAATTTAAAGGAATGATCCTTCCACCTCTCTATGGGAAATGGGTGACATTGCCACCTCACAGCTCTAGGGTCGCAGGTTCCATTCTGACCTTGGGTTACTGCCTGCGCTGAGTTTCGTATGTTCTTCCCATGTTCATGGGGATTTCCTTTGGGTTCTTTGGTTTCCTCCTGGTAGGAGCATTGGCTGAGAGGTATGAATGAGAGTGTGAATGTATTGTGCCGCCTCCAGGGTGTATTCCCACCTGATACCCGGTGTTCCCAGGATAGGCTTCGGATTTACCGTGACCCTGACCAAGATAACGCAGTTATTAGAAGTGAGTGAGAGGGTGAGATTTGCTACAGCTGTGGACACAACTCTGTCACACAGGTGATGTGTGTTTGGAGAGTGGTTCAGTCCAATCATGACGGTCCGAAGTCTTAGCTGCCTGTTCAGATGGAAGTCTAAATAAGACTATAGGATTTAATTCCATATTGCATTCTTCTACAATACTGTAGTGCTTTTTCTTTTTACAATGGTTCATGGCCATTGGGATAGTGGTGTCCTTTCTTCATTATATCCTCTCGTTGACTTAGGTCGTCCTAGATGTTGTAGTAAACCTAATACTGTCTAACCGAACTCCGACATCTGGTCGGGATAAATAATGATTTCCCCAACAACCTCTAGCTAGCTTTAAAAGTAGCGCGAACAAACACTGAGAGCACTTGAGAAGTGTGCAAAATTACAGTGAAAATGCCAAGTTCATCATAAGGACAGATCTGGTAAAGCCGCAGTGTGCGCTAACTACAGAGAACAACATGAGCAGCATCAGGATAAACCAGATGGCAAAACTGTGCAAGGCTGAGATTACTGCATGAGCCTGACTCACTGCACGACGGTAAGCCATCATAAATAGCAGGATATGAGCATTCCGCAGTAGACGTTTACATAAGTTTATTATATATCATTTGTATTGTAGACAGGGACTTGTAGGAATCATCATTTATCTATGTCATTTATTTTAGAATATATTCCTTTCAATCACGTGCTGTTAGAGAAAAATAATCAAGGACAGGGTGTTGTTGTGATGTCTTGTGAAGTTGTTTATATAGAAATGGATTATTTTCCTATAAAGGCACATCCTAAAGTGTTTTATTCCTCTTAATACGATAGACAATATCGAAATTACAGACGTTTTGTTCAAGGAAATTAATGAATGCAATACATTGTCGATATTTGTAAGGGAGTGGTCGGAGAGAGAATTCTATCTCTGGAAGCTAACAAGAATTTTTAAAAAGTTTCACTTAAAATATTCTGCATTTATCTTGACAAAAAGTAGGTACGTAGCACCACTGTTTTGAAAATTGAGTCGAAAAGAGGACACAAGACATTACAAACATTACTAATGTGAGATGGGGGAAAGGGGCGGGGCTTCCTGGCAATGCCAGCGAACATCAGGGAGTTCAGACATCACCTGTCAATCATTCCAGATTCATACATCGATAGGCTTACCCACCTCACGTTTTTATTAGCGTTCTTTTTGCATATTTTTTTGTACTCCAAAGTTAAAATGTGGAGCTCGTACTCAACATGCATAAAGGTTGTCTAATCCGATGCAGTCATTGCAACATTTTTGGACCGTCAGCATGTTTCCCCAATAAACCTGTCCATCTTATAGTGCAGGTAGATGTGTCTATCTGTCCATCAAATCCTCCTCTTTCTTCTTTCTCTTACTCTTTCTGAAGGCCTGTCAGGCTTCCCTCTCTTTACACACCCTCTCTGTCACATTGGATATCCGGTGACAGCGTCTGGACAGCCATTCATGTTATTAAATGGATAGAATAAAGGGATTTTGCGTTCAGGCTATGTGCTTGCTGAGCAATGACATTGGTTTAAACAGATTACAGAACAATGAGATGTCTGATGTGGACAGAAGGAATTTTTATACTGAGCAAGCTGGAGTCATCTGAAACATGATACTCTGCCATAGTCATCATTTATTCTGAGTTTCACCTGACAGCTATATCTACATTTTTCCTTGCATTGTCCTTACAGTGATTTTCAATAGTTTTTTTTTTTTAAATATGTGACTATACTGGATGTGATGCAGCTGCCTGAGTCGTGATATTTCAATATCGGAAAGTCTAGTGGTCGAGAAATGAAATTTGCATGTAGCAGTGTTACTCTGATAAGCACAAGGCACCGATCCCCCAAAGCGCCGCAGCTAAAATGGCTGCCCACTGCTCCGGGTGTGTGTTCACAGGTGTGTGTGTGTTCACTACTGTCTGTGTGCACTTGGATGGGTTAAATGCAGAGCACAAATTCCGAGTATGGGTCACCACACTTGGCCACAAAGTCACTTCACTTCACAACATTTGTGAGGATGCAGTTAAGTGTATAGGAAAAAAATGCACTTAATTGGATTTGAAATAAACTGAAATAATAAGTATATAATATATAGACTATATAAATTTGCATCAAAAATGTGTACTAATCTGATGCTTTTTTCAAATGCTTGCAAGTAAACTTATATCAGATCTGCATGTACTGTAGATTACTGTGAAATTAGCCTAGCATGTCTGGAGATGCTCGTGAGAAGGTTTGGTTTAAACACGGGTAGATTCCAGTGCTTCAGGACGTTGGAGATCACAGTATGGGTGGTGCTTGATGGAGATCCGCTTCATAACATGGTTCGACAATTGTACGGTGCTACGGATGTAAGCCAACATGGTGGAAAAGTCTTCACTGGTTTCGAATGTATCTGTGTGTTGCATGTGTACTAAAAGCTCGAGACATTGCTGCTCCTCCAAACGTTAAACCTGCAGGAACTACAGGAAATTGGGACGAGATTTGAAGGGAAAGTTTGTGTTTGTTCTCAAAAAAAAACACCCTACTACCAAATTTTTGAAGGACTGTCCGCAAAGATATTGTCTGGCCCTGTGAGACTGTTGTCAAATATACTATTTATATACAGTCACAATGGGATGTCCTGTTATTGGAAAATTACCAATTACCAGTGATGTAGCCCCAGTGTGAAACAGAGTTACTGTTATTACCCCGAAGCTGCTTATTTTCACACATTGAAGTGTTTTATTCCTCTTATACCACAGCAGTTTTTTTTTATACACCAACAGTTTTTTTAATTAATTGATAAGTTATGTCATACTTTTTTTCTTATCAGTTTTATATTTACATTTACACCAGTCTCCTTTTTTTTCTCTATTTTGAATTTAATAGTTTTAGTTAATTTGACAAAATTAGACAGAAAAAAAAAAAACGCAAAGCCCTCCATCCTAAAAACTTTGTGTTAAAAAGTTTAGAGAAATCCTTTAAGCTGACACTGTAGACTCCTTCCATAGAATAATACAAAATAATCTTCAAAGACACAAGAATGCAAAGAAATTGAATTTATACCAACAAGACACTTAATGTGCTAGGTTTCAGATATGTTGTCTGATAAATACGATTAGCACACTTAGTCAAATGCTGTATGTAATAGACTCCGATTTCTGCAACATAGAGACAAAAAAATCTGCATGTCATATTTTCAGCAGCAGGATCTCAAAATTTCAGTTTGAGATCTTCATTTATTATCTCAGAATTTCAGTTTGAAATCTTCATTTATTATCTCAAAATTTCAGATTGAAATCTTCATTTATTATCTCAAAATTTCTATTTGAAATCTTCACTTATTATGTTATCGATATTTTTATATAATCAAAACTTTAACTTATTACCTCAAATGTCTCACTAACTATAAGTTAAAAATAATAAATCATTATTTTGGTACCGAGTCAAAAATTCAACATAATTCAACATAATGTTGCAGTAATAACTGCCAGATAATAAGTAAAAGTTCTGAGATCTCAAGTTGAAGTTTTGAGATAATAAGTGAAGAGCTTTAACGATTTAACTCTTGTTAACTTTAACAAAATTTGACTAATTATCTCAAAATTTCGACTTAAGGTTTTTTATTATCTCAGAAAATCTTCTTCAATTATTACTGCAAGATTATGTTGAATTGTTTTTGGAGATGGTATACCAAAGTAATGATCATTTATTAATTTAGAGTGAGAAATTTGAGGCAGTATGTCAAAATTTTGACATAGTACTACTGCCATAAATAAAAAAAACAATGTGTTATGCAATTTATTTTCTTTTCTACTTGGTGAAATGGACCTCCGTAGGTTTCAGGAATTAATTTTGAGGTTCTCTGTGTTCTTTACATTAAATTGTAAAACTTTTAGTGTTCATATTTAGTTCAAATTTATCATTTTTTTATGTATCGTGTATTTTTATTATGTATATTTTTTTACGCAGTACCTAAACCGAGGATGTACGCGCTACTTCGCTACGAGGGACACGGACCAGAACATCCTGCAGAACCGCAAGAGCCCGGAGGTAAAGCATTTATGTGCCTGTCTCGTTACAGAAGTGTTGCCATTGTACTTGTTAGGAAATCCTGAAAAAGACAAGTTTCCTAGCCCAGACTGGATCTCTGAGCTGCCTCAGGCTAATTGAGTGGGATGCTTGCCAAGAACCCCAGTGAGGTATTGAGGAACAGACAGAACTGATTTAATGCTCTTGGCAGTGAGCGCAGTTTATGCTTATAACAATTAATTCAGAATAAATCTGCAGTAACCGCCCCACTCTGCAGCAGCCAGAAAGCCAAATTAATTATTATTGTTTACAGGAGAGGTTTTTACAAGGCGCTGCTTGTGTTATTAGCCTCCAGAAATAGAAATGAGTAATTCATTCCGAGTCCGTGAAGGCAGCACTGTCCGAGAAATAATGTTTGAGTAAATAGCTTTTTAAATTAATTATACACTGTACATGCATCAGAAGATTCATTCCCGTTATGAACTAGGTCATCCAAAGGACTATGTAAATTTTCTTACCCCATATTCTCAAGGGTGCTCTTGTGTCTCTTAGAAATATTGTTTGTTTAAGGAAAAGTCCACAATTGAAACATTAATTATGTTTATATTAAAATATCCGTGATGTACTTAGCGATTCTGGTGGTAATGTAGTGGTTGTGTGCTGCACTGCCATCACATTAGTAGTGCATTTACAAAGGAGAGAAATAAGACATAAGTAGTGAAGACGTATGTACAAACGCTGAACTTAAAGCTACGGAAGAGATCGGCTCGGCTAGTTAGAAATCTATGAGATGACGTGAACGATGGCGAGTTGGACAGACTAAAGGATTAAAGCACCGCTGCATCGCTTTCTTTCAGTAGAGATGAAGCAAGCGGCTAAATCCCATTGCACTGCTATCAGCAGGTAGAAATTTTCAATATTGTTTTGGTATTGGATGTTAGGATACTCTGTCTAGTATTGACCAAAATGATGGTATGGTATGATATGATGTACAGTATATGGCCAAAAGTTTGTGGACACCTGACCATCTCACCCATATGTGGTTCTTCCCCAAACTGGTGGCACAAAGATGGAAGCACACAATTATCTAGAATGTCTTTGTATGCTGTAGTGTTACAATTTCCCTTAACGGGAGCTAAAAGGCCCAAACCTGTCCCAGCATGACAATGCCCCTGTAGTCCATGGATACATGGTTTGCCAACGTTGGCGTGGAAGAACTCGAGTGAGTATATTGGTAGGAGAACGTTGGACATGGAGCTGCCAGGCAGGAGGCGAAGAGGAAGGCCAAAGAGGAGGTNATAGGGATAGGTGGAGAGTGATGATTCACTGTGGAGACCCCTGAAGGGAAAAGCCGAAAGAAGAAGAAGAAGAAGGCGTGGAAGAACTCGAGTGAGCACCTGAACCCTTCTCTACATTTTAAATTAGTTTACCGCAAGCTTTAGATCAGTTAGTGTTGAACATACTAATCACTGTTGTTAGGAAGAAGGTAATCATCAATGTTAGAGTTATCACTTGTATCACTAATATTAGCCAGCTAGCTTGTTTCTAGGCTACTAGCTATTGTCCGCTGTTCTGCTATTTCAGTCCAGAATGTTGCACAGATGTTTGAAGTTCACTATAATACAACAGTAACAGTAGTGTAACTTTAAAAAAATTCCGGTTAAATCAGCTTTACAGTATAGAGCAAACAAACAACGTGCTTTCATGGAGGCATCCATATTTTTTTCCCACTTTGCATGTACAATGTCCCGAGGTGGGAAATGATGTCATTACAATTTGTAAAATACCACTTACATGGCACCATGAATGCAGCATAAATCTGGAATGGGATTCAAAAGCTCATATGGGTGTGATGATCAGGTGTCCACAAACCTTTGGCCATATGATATACAAATCATGGTCAAGTACTGGGCAAAAAGTCTTGAATTTTTAAGGGTTAAGAAGTGCACAAAGCCCTGAATCCTATTCCACATTTGCTCGGACCTGGATGAGAGTTTGACAGGGTGGATGCATTGAGCACTCTAAATAACGCAGGATTGTGCCGGAGCTGTAATGATCCCCGGTAGTGAGTTATGTATGATTAGCTCCTTGCTTTGTTTATGCTCATTAACACGGACCTCCTTTGCACTCGCACGCTAATCATTTCAAGGCATCTGCTTGTAGTGTTAATCTCATTTGAACACGTCTTTGTGCTGCTTTTCTGTATATCACAGGACGAGAAAGTGATTATGAATAAGTAATCCTTGCTCTTCGTGACCTGGATCCAATATGTATCTGTGCGCTAGGTGATGGGTCCTGTCTCAATCAGCTTAACAGACTCTTTGTCCTTTTGCGTCATGTTGACAAGTTCACACTTAATTGGACATCATCTTCTTTTGTTCTGTCAGCTAGGAAATGGGAATACCTGAGTGATATGGGACGGTGTCAGTCATTAATCTGCAGCACTTGATATGTATTTGGCCCAGCTTGAGTGGACATACCAGTGTGCTGTAACATCTCCATTTATTTGGAAGAAGAAGTCAGTGCTTCAGGGCGACTCCGTAGAAACAGTGACACAACTCAGTTTTAAGTCCTTTTGATCCTAGTGCATCTTGGGTTTATTGATTATTAGTGTGAATGCAAAGTACTTCCATTTGTAATGCAAAATGCTCCAGAGGAATCACTTTGAGTTCACCTTTCCGCACTGAACATTTTAGCCTTTAGCACCCAAACCCTTTACTATGGAAGTAATTCAGTGTAATGAGTGGAACATGAAGTGCTGTTCATGTCAGAAGCTTCCTGTGTGCCTACTTTGATGTAATGCTAGAGGATGTCAACATAACATGACCCTCAGGTGCTTAGCTTTCCATTAGTAGCCCTATCCTTTAAAGGTAGCTGCCTCACTGGGCAGCATTTTACCAGAAAGTAATCTTGCTACTGTGTTTCAAAGTCATCGTATCATACGTTGCCAGTTTTAATCCATAAACACACCAGGCTACTGTTAAATAACAAAGCTATAGCTTTTCTTCATTCACTGCGTAAAGGGTCTTGAAGAGGTTCATCAGGGTAGAGTCTGGCCACTCAACCCCACTAGCCCTCCTCTAGAAAAACTCTAACTTGAACTTTGACTTCTGCGGCTCCTCAGCACCTGAAGGTAGGCCCTCTGAAGGACCCACTGCTGGATGACCATGGCGATTTTAACCGCATGGTGGTGGCCATGAAGAAGATTGGCCTGGACGACGCCGAGAAGCTGGATCTGTTCAGGGTGGTGGCTGGAGTCCTCCACCTCGGCAACATTGACTTTGAGGAAGCGGGCAGCACTTCAGGTAAGAAATGGAGACGAGATAAATGACCTCATCTTCATATTTCTCAGTCCTACAAGGAAAAGACAAAGAAAACAGAAATATCTTGAGTTAGTGTAGGTTCTCTTGCCTTTATAATGAATCCAGGCATTTTGATTTTTCAGCATGCTCTCAACTTTGTTAAACTCGTTTAGACCAGCTTGTCATTTTTTTTTTTATCCCAATGACATTTTGTGTCCTCATAAACATCCCATAGTAAACATTATAAACATTTGGAAATAAATACAGCAATAATGTGGTGAACCTCAGAGTGGTTTAGTGTTTCCCAGGCGAAACATTACTGTCTGGTCGTTAAATATAAAATACATAAAATCAGCCTGAAATTACTTTTTGGATGTGCAGAGTTGTTGATGAGCAGGATAGTACAACCCTGAGTGATGATATGGATGGTTTATTCTGCTACACTGGCAGTTTAAGTGTCAGAGGTCTTTTAACTTCCCAAATGGAGCTTGGCGACAGAATTTATATTCACTCACATGAAGTGAACAGAGACTATCTGCACTCATTTTTAATGACGTAGAGTATTTCTGTAATTTACCACTAAACTAAACGCATTACATTTATGTTCAGTCACAGTTAGTCTTAGTCTTACCCTGTTTCACACTTTAAATCAACAGAGCCAACGCGCTTTGTATGTATGTTCACAGCATAAAGTTGCGATTCTGAGATAGAGCTAAAAACTTGACATTTGAATGGATATTTTCTTACTTTTGTGCAAATTATTCAACAGTGATGTTTAAAAATAGAAGAAAATCGTTTAACTCTGTTCTCGTACACACTTTTATACCAACACTGTTGAATTCTCGATTCTGATTGGTCAGAAGGTGTTGATTGATCTTCTATGACAGTAGTTCTGTGCGTCGTTCCTGCGCAAGACAAATCACAGGTTTATATTAATGCTCTTGTTTTTATAGTTCTTAACTAATTTTTTAATTATAACATCTTGCCTCTGTACCATGGCAATCTTACGTATTAACGAACAGGTGCTAAAACATAAGTGAATACAGGAATTAACTGGAAGTAATCCAGGACAGACACACACCTGACTGACACACTGGACAGACACACACTGCACTGACATACTGGACAGACATGCACTGGACAGACACACACAGGACAGACACACACTGCACTGACATACTGGACAGACATGCACTGGATAGACACACACAGGACAGACACACACTACACTGACATACTGGACAGATGCACACTGCACTGACATACTGGACAGACACACACTGCACTGACACACACTGCACTGACATACTGGACAGTCACACACTGCACTGACATACTGGACAGACACACACTGGACAGTCACACACTGCACTGACACACACTGCACTGACATACTGGACAGTCACACACTGCACTGACACACACTGCACTGACACACACTGCACTGACACACACTGCACTGACATACTGTTAAGTTAAAAGTTAATGGATAACTTTTTCATAAACGTTCCACAATATTAAATGAAACCATAAATGGATAAAACGTATATGTCAGTCTTTAAGAAATGAAAAAAATAATCTTTGACAAATTGCTGTTGTATAAGAGGAATAAAACACTTCAGGATGTGCTGTTATAAGAAATTAAACAACACCTGGCTTTGCAGTGTGCCACATCACACCAGACTGAATCTTTTTCTAAATAAATCAGACTCTATTGGTTTGCAAAGCTGTAGTATAAGAATATATAGCAATATTGGATTGGATTCCTGGATAAACCCACAAATGCACGTTTTCTATTGTATTTTTCTTTTTTTTTCGCCCAAGCGGTGTGCGAGATTGGATACATTCTCCTGCTGTGTTTGAGAGAGCGATGATAGTGAACTTTAAGAGCTATTGATATACATGCGTTTGGTGCTGGAACAGAGGAAAGCTGCTTCTCTTCTCTGTAACTTCTTCTCAGCTTGTGTGTGTGCGAATCCGTTTCCCACACCTCACCGTGATCGATTACTTTAATAACTTGCACAACTCAGAGCTCATCCAGCTGAGTCACGAAGAAATGAAATCTGTCATCGCGCTGCCTCTTCGTAGCATAGACAGCAGACTCGCTAACTCTAATGCTGATGTAGCAGCTAACTTTCATTTTGAAACCCCATTCATTTGCATCACGGTCCTATTCAAGGTTGTTCATTTGTATAACTTTAGTGTGCTTTAGTGCGTGTTCGGAAAAACGCTCGGAATCTAAAATATGACTTGAAGTCTATAACGTCACATTATCAAAGGTATAAAAACATCAAGTAATAGATTGTAATATAACATTGTAAATGATAGTCAACTTCATTCACCTTTAATGTTGTGTGACCATTTGTTATAACAGTAAAACCTAAAGACTCTTGGGGGGGAGCTCTGAAGCTTAAGGCAGTGTGTAGGAGATGGGATAGCATATCGTAGCATAATGTCTTTGGAGAGGAGATAGGTGTGATGTCCTTGGCTTGCCAGCTCTGGTGAGAAAAGTGATGGGAAGTCTGCTGCTGTTCATCCTGGATAGGCTTTTCCCCCTTCTGCCTGTGATACCCTGCGGAAACACCTCGCACTTCATTGCCATTTATTAACATTGAACTTGGCCACTGGTTCAGAGGGCTTAGTAATTTTTTTTTTAGTGACTCACATTTAATAGCCAGTGATTGGTCTTTTGAGGGGAGGATGAGGCATCCTGAAGTGTAACGTAACCATTTACTGTGGACATTACATCTTTTCAGATGGATGGCGGTGTAACCCACTTAGAGGACAGCGCTATCTGCCCTCTTACGCATACATTTCAATGATTATCTAGTGTCACCTTGATTGTCAAAGGATTGAAGTTTGGGATTTGAAGAGGATTGATTGTTGGGATTTGAAGTTGGGATCTCCTGACGTAAGGGCACGCACTAAAGCTACTGACAAATGTGCAAAATACAAGACTATAGAGTTTGTACAAAGTTGACGTCAGAGGCATCTAATGTCTTGTATTTTGTTGAAATTTGACTTGAAGTTGGTTCTCTTATCAGTCAGTGATGAAACACCAAGCAGTGATTTTAACTGCTTCTTATATATTTCAGCAATGGAATCATACATTATAATGGGAATGCAAATATAAATTTGCCTGACAATAAAGTCATTTTAATTTATTACAAAGATTTTGCTAAGGAAACATTCGACTTTCCTTTTGTGCTTAATTTGTTTATGTAACCCTGTAAATTTGCAGACATTGGTAACACCTTGTTTAGTCTATAGAAAGCGGAGGACATTGAAAGCTGTGATTATTTCTTTCTGAATAAAAAATGAGGAACTTCTCACTTAGCATTTTCATGGTGGACCATTCATAAATTCATTAGCTATCCCACCAGGCAAGTGAAAACTCCAATGGGTTTGCTTGGTTTGTGCTGACCAGAAAAAAGTAGCTAATGTGATATAATATCATATCATATATGGCAAGCTAGTTAGTTAGGTGCATTAATACTGACAAAAGGAAATGAAGGACTGTATGAATTCCCAGGCAAGGAATGAAGCTGTGTAGCCAGGCATTATACTCTTAAAAGGTATCTAATGTAGCACATCCTGTGACTGCCCTCAGCAACTTACCAAGTGAAAACGTTTGTTATAAGACAGTCAATAGGGAGCAAGAATTTTCTTCCCCTGGATGTTGCACGAGAGAAGAGAAAACACTGATAGCCAATACATCAGCAGTATTCTTTCTTACCCTTCAATAAAAACGGCTACTGAGCCAATCGACATGATAGTTGCACAGTGAAGAAACTGAAGAAACCATAGTGCATATATATATATGTGTGTGTGTGTGTGTGTGTGTGTGTGTGTGTGTGTGTGTGTGTGTGTGTGTGAATGTATATGAGGTTTTACGGTAACTACCAGGGGCAAGTTGGAAGTCGGAGCTCGGAATGACGCCATTTTTGACTGCCATGCATTCAAATTACAAAGTAGGGGAGAAAAAACATGGACACCTCCATGTTTGTTTTTTTGGTCGCAACAAGCTAGCCAGCTAACTGTGATGAGTGATGTATATTTTCCTCTTCAAAACAGTCAACAGTATAGTCAGTGTTATAGATTTAACAGTAATTATTCCTGTATGTTGATTGATCTAAAGAAAATACTTAAAAATATATAGAGTATAACTCATTTAAAGGTAAAAAGCGCTACTTTGTTTATTGATGATCCTACGAGTGGCCATTTTGACTGAACGGCACTTGCACGACAAATTGAGGAGACCATACCAAATTCCCAGGTAGGAATTCCGAGTTGAGGCAAGTGACAAGACGCAGTATCCCCCCTGTCCTGCACCTAAGGAAGGGCTACTAATTAGCTGATTATCTTATGTTGGAAGTAGAGAAAACTCCAAAAGGTCCCTGCAGGACAGGGAGTAGTCCAGGGTGAGGGTTGGGAAGCTGAGCACTGGAGAGAGGGACAGCTAGAACTAAGAGCCAGGATATAACAAGTCATGAGAGGTTCCTAAGAAGGAGGTGTATGTTAAAAAGAGAGAGGACCTAGCATAGATCCTTGAGGTACACTATTCATCAGGTGATGTGATATGACTTGTGGGAACCGTTGTGTCCTGCAGCCAGAGATGTCTCTGTAGGAGACTTGTGATTTTGGGCTGTGTGAGCGCCAGGGACACCTGGCAAAATGTTTTGGAGAGGAGGAAGTTCTGCTTTCAGCTTGTTTCATGTGAATTTTTATGCCTGTGTCTTTCTGTGTATGTCTAGAATGCACTTATTCAGGTCTCTGTATCTCCTTGTTTGTAGTATGTGTATGCGGTCCAAGAAGCCATGAAGAACTAATGTCAGTATTGCTCAGCTCTGAGGGTTTTTTTTTTAAATGTCCTGTATGTGTTTGTTTCCCAGGAGGCTGTAACTTAAAGAGGCAGTCGAGTCAGGCTCTGGGGCACTGTGCCGAACTGCTGGGGTTGGATGAAGAAGATCTACGCGTCAGTCTCACCACCAGAGTTATGCTCACAACAGCAGGAGGCGCTAAAGACACTTCTATCAAGTGAGACCAATTCAGATTCTCTCTCTCATTCTCTCTCTCTCTCTCTCTCTCTTACACACACACACACACACACAAATGGACACAGCTCTGTTCTTTCTTGAAGAAGCATTTCTGTGAATTGACTTTTATACATTGCCATTTATGCTGATGTGAGGAATCTTCCTATTTCCCATTTATGGAAATGCCATGAACAGTATTGCATTATGACTGTATACAATGGAATAGTTACGTTGTTAATATAATGTTATTCTAGGTGGCACTCTTAGTCCCTGACCGAGTGAACTAGCATGAGGAGACTCCAAAGCACTGCTATAAGTCTGAAGATAAGGGCGTCTGCTAAATGCTGAAATGCTGTAACAGAAATGCAGTAATCCAAATCCAAATGCAAATGATGATTTGAAGTCGATCAAGTCAAGGTTTACATTAGTTAGTCTTCTTATGTGTAAATTTGCACACACTCAGGAGCACGAGTAGGATACGGACGTTTTTCCCGAATTTGCATGATTTTAAGGAATACCAGATTTCCTGTGTAAACACTCGGACAAACGATCTGCGAATAAATCCGTTCGTATCCAGCTTGGTAAACGAGGCCCGATGCGCCACGTAAATGGATCAGGAACCGTGTGTAATTGTTGATATGCTGTTTTCTGTGAGGACTTTATGGAAGGAGTCTCCAGTGTCGGCACTTCAGTACATTCAGAG
The DNA here is from genome assembly GCA_037577455.1 of Pangasius macronema. NCBI lineage: Eukaryota > Metazoa > Chordata > Actinopteri > Siluriformes > Pangasiidae > Pangasius > Pangasius macronema. Next base: position 6,818 of record JAKKZK010025761.1, on the reverse strand, counting down.
TTGAAGCTGTAACTTTAAGTTTTTCTGAAATGGGAAAATCTTTGAGTTTCTTGGTAACATGACAAGCTGTACTTCAAGAGAGAAAAAGCTGATGACTGTTTATCACTGCTGTAATGTTAGTGGAAATAACTAGGATAATTGGACGGTCCGGAACATTAAACGTAACAATAAATGGAAAAAAAATGCTGTGGTGTAAGAGGAATCAAATACTCCAGTTGTGTTCCAGTTGTGTTCCAGTTGTGTTCCAGTTGTGTTCTCTTCCTTCCTTAAAACAAATCAGTTCTGGCAATTTCCTTTACCAACCGCTGCAGTTTTACGTTATTTAACGTCAGATATACAACTGCAGTTTCCATACTGTGGATTCTTTCACACTGTTCCACTTCTAAATCATCTCAAACCTGCTGTGAACATCCAAGAATCACCGAATGGCATTTGTCACTGCAGCTGCTGTTACAGATGTCTGGATCATAAAACTCACACCCGCGTGCTCGTTGACCTTTTTGCGAATGCTGCACTGGGTGATAAGACAGGAAAGGATGACAGAGCTAGCAGAAAGCTTCACACGCGCACACACACACACACACACACACACACACACACACAGTTATTGGTCTGTTTTGGTTAGTGGATATTTCTGTTATGGTCAGATGGCTTCACTGGGATAGATTTTGGTTTTGGTGGCTGTAGAGCGCTTGTACAGATCTGTGCTAATGAGTGGCGAGGGATTAAACACAAAATCATGACATTCTCTCTCTCTCTCTCTCTCTCTCTCTCTCTCTCTCTCTCTCTCTCTTTCGCTCTCTCTCTCTCTCTCTCTGGGCAACATGATTTGTAAAAAGTAAAACAAAATGGTGGATGCTGTTATAGGAAAAAAAATCAGTGACCATTATTTTGCAGCATGACATTCCCAAAGAGTTTTATATCCTCAGCACTAACAATTTTTTTTATATTTATTAAAGAACGTCATATTCATATGTATATTTAGTGTTGTAGAACATCAAATCATTATCACATACACCGATCAGCCTTAACATTAAAACTACTGACAGGTCAATGTTAGGCAGCAAGTGAACAGTCAGGTCTCGAAGTTGATGTGTTGGAAGCAGGAAAAATGGACAAATGCAAGGATCTGAGCGACTTTGACAAGGGCCAAATGGTGACCGATGAGTCGGTCAGAACATCTCCAAAATGCAGGTCTTGAGGTGTGTTCCTGGTACGCAGTAGTTAGCCCAACAAAAGACTCCCGGTGAACCGGCGATGGGGCCATGGACGCTCAAGACTAAACCTTGTTGCAGACCAAGTACACCCCTTCATGGCAACGGTATTCCCTTATGGCAGTGGTCTCTTTCAGCAGGACAATTCGCCCTGCCTCACTGCAAAAATAGTTCCGATCCATGGAGGCCCCACCTCGCAACTTACAGGACTTGAAGGATCTGCTGCTAAAGTCTTGGTGCCAGATCCCACAGCACACCTTCAGAGGTCTTGTGGAGTCCATGCCTCGACGAGTCAGAGAGGCACAAAGCAGACCTACACGATATTAGGCAGATGGTTTTAATGCTATGGCTGATTGGTGTATATAAACAATCATTTATATGTATGTATTGTAAAATAGTAATTCTGTAAAAATTTAAGCTTGTGATTTAGTGCACCAGGAGTCATTAAAAGGCAACCTCTAGTGTTTTCAGTTTAATCTCTTTAATGTCTTTATTGATGGTCTGTGATGGCTGTGTTTTTGAATTTGCGTTATATGATCATGTGTTTTAAATGTCTTTAAACGGACTTAATCTAGGTGACCTGAGAATTCAAGCATCCATTTACTGACATATACGCATAGGACTTTTCTCTCTTCCGGCAGGTTCGTTCTTGTTAGTTTCTTCTACAAGAAAGAAAGGAGTCGTGTCTCTTTGTGTAGCTTTGAGAACAGACACTATTAGTGTGCATACGATGTCACTAGGTGGATTGTCACACACAGACTGCGATGCAGTGGTGGCTCATACATAGGGGCAGGTAGAGGCAGAGCCCCACCATTTATATCCTCAGAAAGTCCTGATTTACAACTAAATACATTTTAAATTGTCAGAGCAATAATTGCCTCTATTGAAACATCAACGATTTAAGCTGATTTTCCATTGATTGCTTGCGTTTCTAGATGCTGTACTTTCATTCATAGAGTTATTATTGCACCTAGAGGTCAAAATTGGAATGGCAACAATTACTAATAGACATCCATATGGGTAAATTTGTTTTCTGCCCCATGCTCATTCTCTGAACAAACAGGACAGTTAATGACCGGGTTGCCAGATTGGTCTAGTTTAACATACTCCTCAGCTGCTTGTTTTATACCAAATACTCAGAATTCGATGTAGTAAATTTCTACAAAATGGTAAAGACTGTGTTTCTATGATGAACAAAGCCATTTCTGTTGCAAGATATATTGCAAAGATTGAGAGAACGGAAGCCAGGATTATGGAGTGGATAATGTCAGTACATCAGAAATGTGTGTGAGATACTTGTTGCCTACTTAAAGGCTTATAAAGAAGGAGAAACATTTCCATTTTCCAATGGTCACATTTTGGGGTCTATAGTTTCAGGTATGTTGTGTGGTTTCTGAGATGTAGTTTTGCTGAAACCTGATATTACCTCGAATACAGTTGAAGATACGTCTAAACTCGCTCAGTACGAGCTACTGGACTGTGCGCTTGATGGATGTTGTGGCCACTCAGCTGCCTTTTACGGGGTTACTCTAAAAATCCACTCGATAGTCATTTTCACTAGAAGTTCATGTTGTTATTAATGATGGCATTAACAGTGTGCTGTCATTTTAACCGTCGCCACTCTCTCTTTTTAAAACCGAACAGAAATTTACTAGGACTTGAACCTCGTGTTCCACTGGCTCCTGTTTCTGCTTCTTCTTGTTTTGAAATGTGCAGAGGAAAAACACACTTAATGAGTTCTGTTCTTGGAGTGGTTAGAGCTCTGATCCTTGTCTCTCCTCGCTGAATCACGTCTCGCTGCTATTATCAATCCTCCCACACGGGCCTCTGCTTCCTTCCTAGATTCCTTCCCTTGTCAAGGTTTTATCACTTCATTTATTGTGGTGATGTGTGTGTGTTGTCTCTCTCTCTCTCTGTGTGTGTGTGTGTGAACATGTGTATGGGAGGGTGGGTCGTTAGATGAGCCTCTGTTTTGTGTTTGTGTGACTGAGGAAAAAGTTGAAGTGAATTAAACAGATGAATAGACACTTAGCGAGAGAAATTCTGGCTCGTTTGTCATGGAGGCAGGCGCTCAGTCACTGATGAACAGCACAACAACATGTTTACCGTAACGTCGGTATCAACTAAGTGTATCATCCAAAGCAGGAAGCTCCGTGTGGATTGAGCTTGATATGCCTTAAGCATTTGAGTTCTGAGGGACTTATTCAGAGTTGGTGACTTAAGTCCAAACGTAACATCCATATTCCCTCGCATACTTTTGGACTTAAGTCACCAACTCTGAAGTCTGGTATTTGATTGGACACAGTTTTTACGCTGGATGCCCTTCTTGACGCAATTCTACCCAATTTTTTCTGAGCTTGGGACTGGCACTGACAGCACACTGTTGCACATAACCCCAATGGTTGGGGTCAGTTCCCCGGCCAGGAATCGAACCCGGTTAATTCACTCACCACCAGTTAATTCATGACTTTATCCAATCATAACTCTAAAATCTTGGTCCTCATCGTCTCAGATTAAGATGCTGTCTCCTCCGAGCTAGCAAAAAAAACAATTTTTTTCTGGTCTTATTTTATGGATCATAGTATTAATTAATAAATAGAGTCCTTGACTGGCAGTCTATGATTTGTTTTGTGTGTGAATTCACATTCCAGAAGATAAATGTCAGTGTGACATATTCATCAAACTGTCAGACTGCGGCTACGCTAAATCACACATATCTGAGCCACGCCGCTGTGTTTTGGTGCCCCACGTGCATAACCCTTGCACAATTTTGTCTAACTTTTAAGTGTGTAGTTACCTCTGAGGTCTGAATACCGAAGTGGGCTATTTATCTGAATGATGGAGAAGAGTAAATCCTGGGCAAAGGCATGTGTGAAATGTGAGCACATGCTGAACCATGAGCTTTTTACTTCCAGGCTTTTAACAGACTGTGAAGTATTTTACTTTGCTCTCTCTCTCTCTCTCTCTCTCTCTCTCTCTCTCTCTCTCTCTCTGTTTTCTCTTCCCTTCAGTTTATACCTTGCTATGTGAAGTTCTACTTAATTCACTGACTGTCCTCTTTCTCTTTCTCCATCTGTCTGTTTCTTTCCTTTGCCCTGTGAAGACGTTCAGGATTGTGAATAAAACATGACCACCTATTGATTGAAGAAGCCAACAGCTTAGTGTGTATGTGTGTGTGTGTGTGTGTGTGTGTGTGTGTGTGTGTGTGTGTGTGTGTGTGTGTGTGTGTGTGTGTTTGTGTGTGTGTGTGTGTGTGTGTGTGTGTGTGTGTGTGTGTGTGTGTGTGTGTGTGTGTGTGTGTGTTTGTGGATGTGCCATACAGAGGAATGTATTGAATTTAAAGCCAGAACAGTTTTCCTTGAGATGTTAGAGTGTTATTTCACAGTCAGGTGTTTTCGTTTCTGTCTTTTCACCCCCACAAGGATGATTGGTAGTGGCCAGGTCTTATATGCTGGTGCACGTCGTCAGAGACAGGAACGCTGGGAAACTTGCTTTTGTCTTTTTAACTTTCTGGGGAAATTTCACAGACATGTCACAGTGTTAAGTGTAACTATGAACAGATAAACAGTACGATATTTTCTTTAACCACCAAAATTGTATTTGTTGGCAATTTGCTGTGATGTAAAGGGAATAAAACAATATCGTGCTCTTGGCAACTTTGGGGTGGTAACAGGAGTAACTCTGCTTCATGTCGGACCACCTCACACCACCCCTTCGTTGATTACTTTCCTATAACAGCATGCCCCATCATATGTTATTCCGTTCTTAATATAACTCAGTAAATCAGCTTGATTGTTGCTGAGTTAACTCTATTGACCTCACCTTGGTTAACTCTTGTCTCTTAGCACGTTCCAGTTAACCTTAAGACGTCAGTCGCTAAGGTTGACTGTAGGATCTTGTTTCTCATGGCCTGAGAGTCCTGTTCGTGCCTTTTTTGTAAACCACTAGAGAGTCATTATGGGCCTCCATCTGCACACACTACCATAATGACCTGATTGCTGGAGTGCTGGAGAGATTGTTGTGCTTCTGGAACATTCTCCCTTCTCCACATAGACCCTCAGAAGTTCCATCAGAGTGACGTTTGGGTTCTTGGTGACCTTCCTGACTAAAGCCCTTTGTCATTTTTGTCTTGGCTGCAACTCTAAGAAGAGTCAGGTTTTAACTTCTTCCATTTAGGAATAATGGAAGTCACTGTGTTCATCAGGACCTTAAAAAGGTGCAGAAAATCTTCACCTTCAGTAGAACCAGGATGCACTTCAGTTTCATTGCAAATGTCAGCGCAGAGGGTCTGTGTATGTGTCACATTGGAGAGTAACACGTTCAGTGGAAAGTGCTATCTACCCCCTTCTGCATACATGAGCGCAGATATGCCCATGTTTGTCTAGTGTTGATGTGATTGACAGGCGAGAGAGAGAGAATGCCATCCCTCCTGCCCAGAGAACATGACCAAGTTTGCTCCCTTGTCTCCCAGACATGGATCATTAGACTTTGAACTCGCACAATCTCCCGACGATAGAGCAAACACTTTTCCGTTGCGCCACTCAGAGGTTTAAATTTGAATACATTTACAAAACTTTAAGAAAACCCCCTTAAGATTTAATATTACAGACTGTTTTGCAGACTGATGAGGGAAAATAAATTTAATGCATTTTAGATTAAGACTGTAATTCTATGATTGTGCATGCTAATATTTACACATACAGTCATAAGAGGTCAGAAGTTGAAATACGCCTTGCAGAATCTGCGAAATGTTAATAATTTAAAAATGAGGCATCATAAAAATTGCATTTTCTTTTATTTAGTTCTGCCCTGAATAAGCTATTTCACATAGCAGATGTTTCATATAATCCACAAGACACAATAATAACTGAATTTACACAAATGAACCAGTTCAAAAGTTTACACACGCTTGATTCCTAATACTGTGTGTGTTACCTGGATGATCGACGACTGTTTTGTGATAGTTGTTCATGAGCCTCTTGTTTGTCCTGAGCATCTAAACTGCCCACTGTTCTCCAGAAAAATCCTCCAGGTCCTGAACTTTATTTGGTTTTCCAGCATCTTCTGCATATTTGACCCCTTTCCAACAGCAGCTATATGATGTTGGGATCCATCTTTTCACACTGAGGACAACTGAAGGACTCGTACACGACTATTACAAAAGGTGCAAACATTCACTGATGCTCAAGAAGGCAACACCTTCTTGAAGAGCCAGGGGGGTGTAAACTTTTGAACAGGAGTCTGTGTAAATTATCATTTAGTACTGCCCATCAGAAGCTACACAACATATTTACATGTTTCCCAGGAGACAATACACACTGATCATCCTGTTCAAAAGTTTACACCCCCTGCCTCTTAATTTATCGTTTTTGCCTTCTGGAGAATCAGTGAATGTTTGCACCTTTTTGTAATAGTTGTGTACGAGTCCCTCGGTTGTAAAAAGTTGGATGATGGAAAAGATGGACATCACACATGTGCAGGACCTGGAGGATTTTTCTGAAGAACAGTGGGCAGTTTGACTGCTCAGGTGCAGGCAGGTTGGAATGGGTGGAGAAAGATGTCGGGAGTTCTGTGTGATGGAAAAATATCAGCGAGAATCAAGGG
>JAKKZK010025708.1:0-10133 GCA_037577455.1 Pangasius macronema | reverse complement strand
CTTTTATTTCATAATGACACGTCTATTTCATAATGACACATTTATTTCATAATGAGACTTTTATTTCATAATGACACGTCTATTTCATAATGACACATTTATTTCATAATGAGACTTTTATTTCATAATGACACATCTATTTCATAATGAGACTTTCATTTCATAATGAGACTTTTATTTCATAATGACACGTCTATTTCATAATGACACATCTGTTTCATAATGAGACTTTTATTTCATAATGACACATCTATTTCATAATGAGACTTTCATTTCATAATGACACATCTATTTCATAATGACACATCTATTTCATAATGAGACTTTCATTTCATAATGACACATCTATTTCATAATGACAAATTTATTTCATAATGACACATTTATTTCATAATGAGACTTTCATTTCATAATGACACATTTATTTCATAATGAGACTTTTATTTCATAATGACACATTTATTTTATAATGAGGCTTTTATTTCCTAATGACACATCTATTTCATAATGACACATCTATTTCATAATGACACATTTATTTCATAATGAGACTTTTATTTCATAATGACACATCTATTTCATAATGAGGCTTTTATTTCCTAATGACACATCTATTTCATAATGAGGCTTTTATTTCATAATGACACATCTATTTCATAATGAGGCTTTTATTTCATAATGACACGTCTATTTCATAATGACAAATTTATTTCATAATGACACATTTATTTCATAATGAGACTTTCATTTCATAATGACACATCTGTTTCATAATGACACGTCTATTTCATAATGAGACTTTCATTTCATAATGAGACTTTTATTTCATAACGACACATCTATTTCATAATGAGACTTTTATTCCATAATGACACATTTATTCCATAATGAGACTTTTATTTCAGAATGACACATCTATTTCATAATGAGACTTTCATTTCATAATGACACATCTATTTCATAATGAGACTTTCATTTCATAATGACACATCTATTTCATAATGAGGCTTTTATTTCATAATGACACATCTATTTCATAATGAGACTTTCATTTCATAATGACACATCTATTTCATAATGAGGCTTTTATTTCATAATGACACATCTATTTCATAATGAGACTTTCATTTCATAATGACACATCTATTTCATAATGAGACTTTCATTTCATAATGACACGTCTATTTCATAATGAGACTTTTATTTCATGATGATTTATTTCATAATGACACATTTATTTCATAATGACACATCTATTTCATAATGACAATTTATTTCATACTGAAACTTTTATTTTATAATGACACATTTATTTCGTAATGACACCTCTGTTTCATAAGAATGACATTTATTAAAATGACAATGAATATAAGAGTCTACAATCAAACATCTCTCTCATTTCTCCTGAACACAGCACAACATTTTGTAACCTTTTCTTTCCCCTTGCTGCTGTGTTCCAAATGTCAATTTCATAATGACTTTGGTTTCTAATGGATTTCAGACATTGAAAAAAGGTTCCTCAAGGGTTCTCCAGGTCAGGGTTCAGTGGTGTCTGGGAATCCCAAGGCGTCCATAAAACAAAGCCAGGGCATCTGTGATGTTTTTTTTTTTTTAAATTTGTTACGGTGGTGGAAATTATAACCAACATTATCAAAATAATTATATTTAGGGGTCCAAGAACCAAAGTCATCTCAGACCTACTGTGTTCTATTCGTAGAAGATTCAAGAATAGAAAGCTTTATTGCTATCATTTGGCTACAAAAGGCTCTGGAAACACTGCTCCAGTACTTGACAATGAAAAAGATTTTTAAAGAAAATGACAATGATGCACTATGGTGCTCACTCTTCCCCAGATCTTTGCGCTTGTGTGCATTCACTGAACTATTGAATAAGAAAAAAAAACAAAAGCTTTTCCGGATATAGCAGTGTGTAAATCATGTGTCCGGCGTTCTCCTACTCCTACATCGGGAACCAATCCAATTATTTAAATGCAACTCAGAATTACGCGGGTCAAAAGGGGAATGTCCTTGCTTTGATCTTCAGCACTCCTACCCAGTGCTGATTAACTCCTCTGTGCAGAGTGCATTAGATTGTTATTTAAATGATTGGGTTGTCAGCTAGGATTGAGTGGCTCTGGCTGGAATGATCCCTCAGCGGTACACATCACTGCACGTACACATCGTGTATCAAGCATTAAATCTCACGAGCGCTCAGAAACAACCAGTTCTTCCATGCTTATATTCCTTGCCCTGGTCAGTACGTAGGTTCAATATGTAGTTTCGCTATACGCTGACCCACCATTGTATAACTGCATATTCATATTCAGCCAATCATGTGGCAACGGCACAATGCCCCCAATCATGCAGATGCAGGTCAAGAGCTTGGGTTCACAGTCATGTTCAGATCTGAGAGCGCAATAGGGAAGAAATCTCAGTGATCTCAGTGACTTGTGACTTGTGGCATGGCTATGGGTGCCTGGTTAGAGCTGAAGAAAACTCAAATCACCACTCTTTACAACCATGATGAGCAGAAAAGCATCTCAGAACGCCTGACACACTGCTATAATAGCAGAAAACCACATTGTTTTCCACTCCTGTCTGGCAAGAACAGAAATCTGAGGCTACAATGGGAAAGAACCAGCTTTACCTCTGACTGTTACAACGTTTCCTAAATGCTAAATAAACATCTCGTCACAGAAAAGTTCACCATATAAACAATTACGTAATTTTTAAAAAATCCGTCAATTGGGGTGCATCCATCATACAAGTCTCGGTATAAGTTGTCACTCTAGACACGACGACGTATAAGAAGGAGCACGTTAATATAAACGTGTGACTTGCAGCTACACTTCTGTCAGAGCTGCTCATCATTCACGAAAGAAAATTAATCAGTAGGTCAATTCTGACCAATCAGAATCAAGTGACTGCTGTGGTCCAAGGGTTTGTGTTTATCTGGACGTACATGGCAGCTTGTAGTGGTTTAGTGCTGTCAGTGGTGCTGAACTGTGCAGTGTGTGTGTGTGTGTGTGTGTGTGTGTGTGTGTGTAGTATTGTATGTTGCATCACATTTACATTTATGAACAAAATTCCCAGCATAACCATGTTCAGATACAATGATGAACAGAGGAAAGAGAGAATAAGAAAAAAGGAGAAAGGAATGAAGCAGTTTTTTTTTCTTCTCCAGAAACACACACACGGTGATGCTTGAGCATTTTATCCACGAGCCGTGATGAAAACGACGAGAACTGAGTGGGTGAGGACTTTTATTTGTATTAGCGTGAGCCGAGATAAAATATCCTTGAATTTTGGCAGAGATTGTTCGCTCTCTGTGGCTGAATAAAATGTCCTGTTTCTCACACTGCGTGCTGTGAAGCAAGTGCGAGACAGAAGGAGCCCAGAACATTGTGTGTGTGTGTGTGTGTGTGTGTGTGTGTGTGTGTGTGTGTGTGTGTGTGTGTGTAGTGGCTGTTTGTGTGTGGCCTCCAACTTTCCCTCTTTCTCGTCGTCGACGACGGATACTGTCAATTTCTGGAAGCACACCAGACACACACACACACAATGTTCGTGTGTGTGTGTGTGTGTGTGTGTGTGTGTGTGTGTTTTGGACAGCTTCCAGTTACACTGGCTTGAATTTATCTCCCAGTCAGTTTACAACGACATGTAAGCCACTGACTACACTATAAGCCGTATGCTTATTTACACCACAGCGCTGGTGAATTCTTGATTCTGATTGGTCAGAATGTGTTGAATAAATTTTAATAATAGCAGCTCTAATAATAGTGCAGTTGCAATGTGATTGATCTAACATGTTATCGTTTGATACAGTGGTGAAGTACCTCCAGGTGGTATAAACGTTCTCCAAACATTCTCCCACAAAGAAAGTATATATGGTGTAAAATGACTTCTGGATAGCTGAGGAGATGTGGAACTTCCTCAGCTGCTGAAGGTGGTAAAGATGCTGTCTCGCCTTCGGTATTGTAGTTGAAGTGTGTAGTGTCCATGACAGGATCTCACTGATGTGTACACCGAGGTACCTGAAGCTCTCTCTCTCTCTCTACCAGAATTTTTGGATCACGTCCTCCAAGAATGTCCGCTGTTGGTCCCTTCTGAAGCCCACAACCACTGTGTGTGATTCTAAGGAGGTCCAATGCTTTAAAAAGTATTTGTTCATTCATCTTCTGGTCAGGGTCATGGTAGATTCTGGGAACACTCCCCAGATGGAACGCCAGTCCAGGTAAATCCAGGTCAATTCCTGTTTTTGGGAGGTTGGTGGAAACCGGAGAACTCTGAGGAAGCCTACACAGACACAGGGAGAATGTATGAAACTCCACACAGACAGAAATCCGAGCTCAGGATCAAACCCTGGAGCTGTGAAGTTGTGATGCCAGACACCGCGACCCCGCTATATTTGTTCGTTTACAGGAAGGGGTGTTCGTGTGGGGGCTGCAAAAAGTGCCTCATAAAGAATAATCTAGAACAGCAGTCGCCAACCTTCTTCCTTGAGATCTACCTTCCTGCAGGTTTCATCTCCAACCAAAATCTAACACACCTCTTTTAGATGATCACCACGATTATGGTTGGAGCTAAAGTCTTCAGGAAGGTACTGTAGATGTCCAGGAACAGGGTTGGTGGCCACTGATCTAGAAGATCCCCCATCATAGATATGATCGTTTGTTTCAGGAAGGTACTGTAGATGTCCAGGAACAGGGTTGGTGACCACTGACCTAGAAGATCCCCCATCATGGATATGATCATTTGTTTTAGGAAGGTACTGTAGATGTCCAGGAACAGGGTTGGTGACCACTGATCTAGAAGATCCCCCATCATGGATATGATCATTATAACACACGTTTCCTGGTGTTTTGCAACTAGCTCTATGTTTCACACTGACTTGACTGTAACAGAGAGACGTGAGGGGGACGTGTACGCGTGCGTGCGTGCGTGCGCGCGCCTGCCTTCCTACCTTCCTTTGGCCTCGCGCGTCTGTTCGGAATCAGTTCAGCGCCTTCGTTACTTCAGATAAGCGCCCGCGCGCCACAACAACAACAACAACAACAACAGCAACAACAACAACAGCAACAACAACAACAACCACCGCCGGTAGGAGAGATGCGCGGAAAACGAATTGGAGCGCGTCTTTAAAAAAAAAAGAAGAAGAATAAGTGGGGGATGTGTTTTCTCTCGCGCACGGTGTTCCGGGTAATAGCGTTTCAGCGAGAGCATAAACCGGCGCGCGCAGACAGACGGGACTCAGAAGACGGCGCGCGCTACAGCCGCGAGCTGAACGGAAATATTAACGGAAAAGCGAGAAGCGATCCGCTGAGCACACCGACAAGTCTGCGGATGAAGGAAAGCAACCGTTTGGGATTGGGGATTAAAGAAGTAAGCAGCTAGTGGAGTTGATTTATTTATTTATTTTTATGGCTTTAATTCGGATATTATTATTATTATTATTATTATTATTATTATTATTATTATTACAGAGAGATTTAAAAATCAGCTCACAGCTCTATCCATGGTGCAGGCGTTATATATTAAGGTGTGTGTGTGTGCGTGCGTGCGTGCGTGTGTGTGTGTGTGTGTGTGTGTATAATATTCACTATTAGGCTATATATATATAAGTCAAAAGTAACACTATATTTTCTGAGACAGATACATTAATCTGTATGCTGCATGCAAAGTAATGATTAAATGGTCAATTGCAAGGTGTGTGTGTGTGTGTGTGTGTGTGTGTGTGTGTGTGAGAGAGAGAGAGAGAGATTGATTGGTTATATGCTCTTCATGGATGTTCCTCTGTGTCTGAAAGGGTTAAATCCAGAATCATGAAGGGTTCTTCGGTTCCTCACTTTTGAAGTCTTAAACAACCCTGGAAAAGAGTTTTTTTTCCCCCCAATCTGAGCTCAAAGTAAACCATTTCTAAGAAGAAACAAATTCTAAAAAAAAATGTTGATTTAGGAATGTACTCCTTATTCCAAACAAACGGAAAAGTGCTTGAGTAATCTGTAGCTCATGGATTCCCGAATTGTGGGTCTCAGTCGTAGGGTTTGGTGTCATGAGTGAAACACACAATCTCTTGTATCGGTCGAACTCTGAAGCTGGATTTTTGTGTTAATATTTTAAAATGTTCCTGGAAATCACAGTTACATGAAGTGTATACTGTAGTGCTATCCTGAATCGATGCACTAGTGTAAGAGTTCAGCAATAAAAAAAGACCAATCAGCTGTATTTTGTTACTATTTTGGATGATTTATACTTAAGTATTACAGATTTTAAACACCATGAAATTTTTCGACTTTTTCAATCTTTTTATTTTTTTCGTAAAAACATCTGCCTTTAAAATTCACCCTCAGATATAGACTTGTGTATATATAAGATCGAAAGAAAAGTACGTTAACTTAACTTCGAATTTTGTAAATGAGCTAGGTTTGTAATTTTGCTAGCTAAGTTTAAATTCTCATTAAAATTGGCTAGCTAGTTAAATTTTGTCAGTTAGGTCCTTAAATGAGCTAGATAGTTGAGCTTTGTAACTTAGCTTGTTACATGAGCTGGCTAGTTAAGTTTTGTTTTTTTGTTGCTAATTCATAAAAAAAGCAATTAAGCATTAGCTACATTCGATTTTTCGAAATTTGATTCGATTAGGATTTTCCTGATTCCTGATCGCTTAGTGAACTAGCTAGTCATGCAGTGTCGAGCATAAAGTTAAACATATTTGCTTTTCACTCTTGAATATTTGAATGACTTGGGGGCAGTCGTGGCCTAATGGTCTGAGAGTGGGACTTGTAACCTGAAGGTGAACCTGAAGGTGGTGGGTTCAAGTCTCGGGTCCGGCAGGGATTGTAGGTGGGGGAGTNAGGTGAGACCCTTGAGCAAGGCACCGATCCCCCAACTGCTCCCTGGGCGCCACAGCTAAAATGGCTGCCCACTGCTCTGGGTGTGTGTTCACTACTGTGTGTGTGTGTGCACTTGGATGGGTCACCACACTTGGCCACAAAGTCACTTCACTTCACTTCACTTGAAATTGTTTACATTTAGATACTTTCTGACTTTCTGTCAAGTGCATTTTTGCCTCCAAAATTCCTAAGTTTAATTGCGTAAGTTGTTATCACAGTAACCATCCGTTTACTTAAATACAATTTCACTGTACTTTCTCCACTCATGGTTAAAACTAGCGATGTATCAATACCATATTTTCAGACCGACTATGGGCTTTTTGGTACTCATTGATACTGATATTAATCAGTACTAATCAACCAATCAAGGATGATACAGAACGTTTAATTTGAAGTCCATAAGCTAGCTACATTAATTGCCTTGGATCGAGAAAAGCACTTCTGTTCAGTAAGTAAAGCATTTTTTTTGTTTTGATTGCGTCAGAATCGCTTGATAGCACTAACCAATAGCAGCTAATCTTCAACAACAGCATACTGGGTAAGAACGTTTTTTTTGCACTCACCTAGTGTTGTCTGTAGATTTTTTTTCCTCGCCCAGCCTGCATTGTTGGTTGCTACCATGTGCTGTTAGCAATAACAACTTGGCACTAGGAGTTCATTACAAGTTGCTTGCATTGTAGATGGATCTTTTGAGCAGAGCACAGTTTGTAGTGGGTTTGGTTTTATTTGCCATCATTATTTGTGAAACAAGTCCAGATTATTTCATTTCATCTCTTTGTTAGCGCAACAGTGTACACTAAGCTAGCATCATATAATATCACGTGGCATCACATGTTAGGGATTGGTATGCATCCCATAATTTACACAGTGTTTGAATATATATTTTAAATTATTTACTGAGCAAAGATCTAATTTGAACAGTAGTTTGGTCAATCAAGGACACGTTTTGGTGCAGCATCTATACCAGAAATGGCGCAAACAAGAATGGCAAGATTAGCAGACTTTTTTTTTTTTTTCTTCAAGTAATATTTCAAAGAAAGCTAAAATTTAGGATACACATACTCAGGTTATTGATATGCACACAAGCCTTATAATGCCAAACCCTTATAATTACACTGCACTAATAATTACATTCACTTGGCAGCCTCTGGACTTTAAACATCTTCTCATTTGCCTCTAAAAATCTGCCCTGAAATACACTTGGCTCTACACTCTTCAGTCTCGAAGGAGCATAGCACTGCAGAGTTTAAATTTCTACTTCATTTAACACCATCTCAGCTCAGCACGGCGTGTCAGAAGAGGTATAACGCTAATCTCTATAGGGCTCGCATCGACCTAAATGATCTGGCCTGTGCAGTTAAATGTCAAATTGATTCAGCAGCTTCTTTTTCTTTTCTTTTCTTTTCTTTTTTTTGAATATCTAGTGCTATAAACCCTTCACAACCTGTTCTTTCAGACAATTCCTTTCAGAGTTAATGAACATAAAGATACTTGGATTACAAGGGGTTTCATCCAAACATTTATGGAAGGAGTCTCCAGTTTTACATTACTTTGCGGTTTCTTGGTAACGCTGAGAAACATAATGATAACAGGAACTAAGGTGTAACTAAGGTGGATGTTCCACAACAGTAAAAACAACTATAAATGGATAAAAATAGGCTGTATCATTCATTAATAATTCACTCGTTATTTTCCATATAACTTTCTTCCAAAGTGCTTTACTCCTTACCTAACAGTCGAGGGGATATCGCTAATGCTAATATTCACAGATTTGTGTAAGCTGTTCAATATAGATTTTCATTGGATTAATGAAAAGTGGAAATACAAACCCATCCACTCCATTTATCTCTTTTTTTTTCCATACTCAGTGGCCGCTCCTGATCTTCTGGACCCCAAAGCTGCTGCTCACAACTCCAAGCCCCGTCTGTCTTTCTCTGCCAAGCCGGTGGTGTTGAACTCTCAGGATGACTTTGAGCCGCGCATCAGCGTCATGCGCTGGAAAACCGTGCTCACCGTCTTCCTGCTGGTCGTCCTCTACCTAATCATGGGAGCCACGGTGTTCAAGGCCCTGGAGCAGCCTCATGAGAACTCGCAGAAACTCGCCATCCTCAGCCAGAAGCTTCAGTTTCTCATAGATCACCCCTGTGTCAACTCCACCGAGCTGGAGGAGTTAGTGAAGGTAAGGCACCAAACTCACGCACTTACACGCTTTACACAATGCAAATGTAGCCATAATTATTACTATTATAGTGCTTTTGAGCTTTCCAGGGAATAAAATAATCACAGCCACACACAAACACACACAGATATAGCCTGCCTGTGGTGTAGTCATGCTGTTTTATATTTGTTTTATCTCATGAACAGAAGAATTGAATGAAAGTGCTGGAGAAACCAAAAGTATAGATAGATTTCAGCACCACGGACAGCAACCAGACAGCATCGTTTTTACTACTTGACACGTTTTTGATGGAAACCACTTGACAAAAGTTGTGCTAGCTGTGTATTTTAGACCTGATATTGACATTTTAATAGTGAATAGTGAATCGTTAACCTTCTAAAATTCTACAGCTAGTGGTCTACCTTGGGTTTGTGTCTGTTCCTCTCTGTCTTCCTCCATTGGCTTCCTCCAGTTGCTTGATTAGATCAACAACATCATCTGTCTCTCATGTTTATTTTGGGATGAGAATTTCCAGTGCCAAAATGAATCTAGTTAAAGTACAGATTTGTCTGGAAAAAAGCTGTAACAATTATATATACTGTAAGTCTCACATCCTCCACGCCATTACCTGAACTCGTGGACACTTCTTCTCTTGTCATATCCATTTCCTGTTCACAGACTGTATAAAGCTCACTAGTGTCAATGTGTAGTCGTAATGATATCTGCATATACCTTGTCATGTTTCTGACCATTGCCTAATTTGGACTATTCTTTAGATTTTCTCTGTTGATTTTGATGTTTTCGTTTATTCCGATTCGGGATTGTGAACAAATGTTTTTAATAAATCTCCAGCACATGGATTCTCACATAACTGCCAAGTCTGGTAGGTCTGGTAGATTCTTGCCACTTACAGTCTTAACAGTTAAGGCATATTGTGTTTAATTAAATATACTGTATTGATGGTTGGTACAAGACAGTGGTGAGAGCGGCCATGCTGTATGGTTTAGAAACAGTGGCACTGAGGAAGAGACAGGAGTCAGAGCTAGAGGTAGCAGAGCTGAAGATGTTGAGGTTCTCTTTGGGAGT
>JAKKZK010025517.1:0-11293 GCA_037577455.1 Pangasius macronema | reverse complement strand
ACCACTGCTCCCTATACGGCACACAATACCCACAATGCACCACTGCTCCCTATACGGCACACAATACCCACAATGCATTTTATTGATTTTGTTTATAATGAAGGCCATGTCCCCCGTGTTTCTGCGTCCCCCGTGTTTCCATGTCTCCGTGTCTCCCGTGTTTCCGTGTCTCCGTGTCCCCCGTGTTTCCGCGTCCCTCGTGTTTCCGCGTCCCTCGTGTTTCCNCCTGTCCCCTGCCTGTGTCCTCAGCTGCTGTTCCCCGTGCCGGAGTTCATCATGGCGGTGGGGTTTCTGTTCCTGCTGGTGATGGAGGAGCTGATCCTGACTCTGAGAGACGAGCGTGAGCGACAGCACGGACAGAAAGATGGACGAGAGGAGAAGGAATCCCTGCTCCTGTGCTCGCCGACGTTCCTGCAGCATCCCGATCCCTCCCTGTCCCCTGTGCGCTCGTCCGTGCTGCTCCTGTCTCTCTGCCTGTTCTCCGTCTTCCAGGGTTTATCTTCGGATGTGGTGCGGCTGCGTCCCGATCTCCTCCTGCGCTCTTCGCTCGTCGCCTGCAGCCTGGTCTTCCTGCTCACTCAGAGTCACATGAGACGCTCGGTGGTGTCCGTCTGCCTGATGGTGCTGTCCTCAGCGTTCCCGCTCGGCCTCGCCCTGCGTCCCACACACTTACGCCTGGCTCGCTCCACGCTCGAGGGTCTGAGTGTAGGGAGCTTCACCTACATTGTCTTCATGGACTTGATGCCCCGAGTGACGAGTGCTCACAAGCACCGCATAGCTAAAGTCACGCTGATCCTCACGGGGTTCAGTGTGCTCACCGCCGCGCTGCTCCTCAAAACATAAACACACACACACACATACACACACACACACACACACACACACACACACACACACACACTAAACTGCACACTGATATCCCAATACAATATATACACTACGTTACCTCACAACCAAAGTGTTTAGCACTCACAGCAACGCTTTACCCGTTACCATGACGACAGGTTATGTTCCAAATCAGCATAAATAGTGTGCACAAATAGTACACCATAAAAACTACACTACATACCCTGGGAGTGTGTGGTGTGAGACATAAACATGGACACACAACACATTAGTGGCCTTAGAAGTGTACACTCCTGTGTGTAAGTGCACATGTAGGACTTCCTGTTTGTCCTTCAGCTTAATATTTTATTTCTGCCCTTCGTGATGTCACCGCGTTGTTTCTGTACGCTGTAAAGCGTTCCAATAAACCTGAGAATAAACCTGAGATATTTTATTAACACTCACTCTGTTCTCTCGTCTCATGTACTACATAGGGCACTTGATTCTGCAGTGTACACTTCATCTGCTTTAGCATTAAAGGTGCTGTGTGTGGAATTTGGGCTGTAGGGTGAATTATATAAAGCCCCGCCCCATCCACGAAGCCCCGCCCCCTAGTGTAGGTCAGTTACATGCATATTTAGTGTGATGATACACACACAGTATGATATATAATATATACAGTGCAGCGCTCAGCGTTACTACAGACATAGTAATATTATCATATTAGAAATATAATTATCGTTATATTATATATTCATCTTTATATTTACCCTTATTTATCTGTGTGTGCGTGTGTGTGTGTGAGCGAGAGAGAGATTTTAGACACGTAGTAAACAATCCCACAGTAAAGAGACGACAGAATAAAACTCCAGGATGTTTTTATTTTTGTTCTCTGCGATAACAGCTGTAATGTTTAAGCACTGAGCAGTCAGAAGGGAAAATGAAATGTTTAGCATGTTTAGCGTGTTTAGCGAGGCGACTATCAGAAATCAGAAATGTTTGTTTATTTATCCATCATCCTCCCCGCGGCATTGTGACAGTTATTGAACAGCAGACTGTAATCAGTTCCTCCTGCTTTCACAAAATCCGACACCGTCTTTCTGCCGCCGAAGTTTTTAGTCTCCCTGATCTGTGAAAATAACTGTCAGTGACTGAATAATGAATAAATACCGCAGTGTAAATATTTTATCTACAGTGTGGATATATTCCGGAGGTTCTTACCTTCCAGTTTGTGCTCATGTGTCGCGCGTCCACCACCACCGTCTGAGAGGAAATCCCGAAACCGTCTCCTTTATGCACCAACCACTTAGTGCCGTCTGCCAGAGTCACTCTGAAATCATTATACACCTGATTTTAATCCGAATCCAACCCGAATGCAACCCTGTGTTCTGCCGCAGGTTATAATTTCACAGGTGACATGAACACACTCAGTTTTAGTTTGATGTCCCTTAAAGAACTGAACTGGCTGATATCGGCTTAATCAGCTAAAAAATCATGTTCATATCCTGACTTATTTATTCTAAAAATAGATTAAAATTGATATTAATTATTCAATAAACTCTTACTTCATCAAATTCATTTATTATTTAAAGAAATATTTAAAAAAAAAAACATTAAAATAGGCATCAGAATAAATGATAAAATAACTAACAATACTAAATGTAATAAATACTAAAAATATTAATTATTTATCTTTGAGGCTTTATAGATATTGTAGCTGTAGATACACCTGTATAATGCGAGTGTGTTCCATTACCTGACTCCTGAGTGGCTGAGTACTCCTGCCTGGAAGCTCAGCCCCTCGAGTGGCCGTGTCATCCGATCAGCCTGATAAACTTTAGAGTTGTAGAGCTTCCTCAGGTCCGACATCTTCGACAGATCATAACTGTACGAGTTTCCTGCATCTGAAAATAAAATATAAAGATATTACATCAGTGTATGTCCTGTACAGTTAATGTGTGTATGTTGTGTAAAATCTGTATGATGTTCTGTAATATACACTTATTCTAATCTCTAAGTACAAAAACTGTACCATTTATGTTAAAAGTCTTAGTATGCATAGGCTTCACCTACATAAGGCTTAATAAGCACATGTAATGAAGGTGTTATAAACGTACTGGAGCCCCAGGAGCCTTCAGCGACGATCAGCGCTGTAACGAACACGAACACCCCGAGAGGAGTAGTGGCGATCATCTCGCAGGCTCTGTGGAGCTGATGCTGATTAGAAGTAAGATTCTGTGAGTCGTCCTGAACACGAGAGACTCTGAGTTTATATCCTGAACCTGACGTGCACGGACAGAGAGCTGGAAAAAAACACAGTTACACAATTCCAGAAATTCCTCCAGGGCTGTGTTCCAATCCTCACTTTAACCCTGAAAAAGTGCCAGAACTCGGCCATGAGTTCAGACTCACACTGCTCACGCTGCATTTTCTCAACTTTAACATTAATCTCGCTTCACTTACTCAGTAATTCATAAGAGGCATTTTATTGTCATTTCTCTGTGTAGCTCATACACACTGGAAAGAAATGTCACTTCTCCAGGACCACGGAGCAGCACAGGACTACATACAGCACAGAAACACAACAATGATACACAATAGACAACAAATACACAGGACAGTGCATCATAACTACACTAAAATAAACTCAACTAAATTTCTTAATAATTACTGAATAAAATTTTGAATAACTTCTGAATAATTTATAATAGTGACTGAATAATGGCTGCATTAAGATGAATGACTGAATAATAAACTAATGGCTTTTATTATATTATTTATTATTTATTTATTACTTTATTATTCACACCAGTGTAGCATCACCGTGAGAGTAAAAGTGTTTAAGATGTAAATATCTGAAGTTGAGTGTAAATTAAGTCCAAAGCTCACTGTTTGGGAAAGTCCTGCATGGTGAAATCGACAACAGTGACTGTGAAATAGTTTCAAAAATGAAAGTGTCATGAATTTAGGTCAACAGTTCAACATCACAGAATTTTATATATGTACATATTAGATAAAATTACATTTATGTAAAAATCTACAGTATGTGTATATGCATTGTCTCTTTACTCTCCTCTTACAGAAAATAAGTTCTTTCATGTATACTGCAGGTTTCTACTGAAACGAGTTCCTGTAATGATTTGCTCATTCAGCTCTTGAAAATGATGTACAGTATTTATTTTGGAGTTAGAAAAGTATTCTGGCTGAAATGTCTGATCAAACCCTGCTGTTATCAGAGCTNTGTGGCTGAAACCTCAGAGTGTGGAAAACCCAGTCTCACACAAACAACACTCGCATGAGATCTAAGCATGTCGTCAAAAGCATGAGCATGATGTGGGAAACACTCAGTATGTTTTAAAAGACGTAAAATTAAAAGGTAAAATTTTTCCTCCTCCTGCTGTAAAACATCAACATTCCTGAGCTCAGAGTGCGGCTATCTGGCACGTAGCTTTCAGACATTTACAGGAAAAATGCATGATTCTTACTGTTTAATCCTGTTTCTCAACATAGCAACTGGTAACCAATAAACTGTAGTTAAACAAACTAAGGGATTTGTGGGTTTGCCATCAGGGGCGAGTAGACGTAGAGGAATTGGTGGTGGACCAGCTACAACTGTAATTTATAGGATAAAAGGATAGAGGAGTAGGGAATCTGGAGTATAAACAAATGATTCTCAGTAAGTACTCTTCCTGATTTCCTCTTACTGGCTGGTGGAGAAGCACACTGACTGGCCACTGCATGGAGCTCCTCAACTGCTGCTACACCAAAGCACCAACTCTGTGGTAACACCAGGGCTTGGGGTAAGTACTGGAGCTCTACTGTCTCATATTCATCTTTACATCTCAAGCACAAATGTCTTCAGTGCATAGCAATAACAAAAGAATTGGCCTTGCTGTTCCAATACTTTCAGAGGAGACTCTGTGTGTAAAAAGCAAATGAATATTCCTTACGGTGACATCCCAGTCTCATGGGAAGCATTGTGCTGTTACAAGAAAATAATCCATGCCCCTGATCTCTAATCTCCCATTGGCTCTGACTGATTTTAATGAAGCTTATGGTAGCAGGTGGAGACAATCCTAACTCTAACCCTAACCCAATCCTTACTACCTGTTCCACTCTAACTTGCTGCTCCTCTGTGAATCTGTATGTACAGTATGAGGTACTGAAGTACTGACTGGCTGATTTGCCTGTAGCCCACACCTGTCTCTGGAATAATTAGGCAGATGCACATGATATCGTGATCATACTGCGCTTTGGATAAGCACCGCTCTGTGAGGCTCCTTGCTGATTGGCTCTTAGGTCCAAGAGAAATGAAGCCTCTGACTTCAGGGTCCCTGTAAGGTGTTGGTCAGAACACGCATCAGCTTAAGTGCAGGTCAAATTCATTAATATCTAAACCTGGTGTTTTTAAAATACAGGTAAAGGTACAACAGGTAAAGGTACAGGTGAAAATGTGTGTGTGTACAGGTGGATAGGTGTGTGTGTACAGGTGGATAGGTGTGTGTGTGTGTGTGTGTGTGTGTGTGTGTGTGTGTGTGTGTGTGTGTGTGTGTGTGAAAATAGTGCGATATTTGTGTATTTAATATTGACCTTGAATGACATTCTATAGTGAGTTTGACTTTATTTACAGCCAAAACATACATTTCAGCTTGACACGTTGTAGTTACATCAAACTGTCAGACGCTGGACTTAACGCTGCTCCTCACTCGAGCCGACATCACGCAAGAAACACGCTTAAGCTCAAGATCAGAATCGAGCGTAACTGAGACACGAGTTCTTAGTGGCTGATTTGATCCTAATATAAATACCCTGAGCGGAATATCACAGCTAAGCAGAGCGGAGTGATTTATCTGCAGGCAGTAAAGGCTGCTGTAATGATGACAATGAAACAAGAACAGCTTGTGATGGTAAAATATCTTTATTTTTTAATTTATCCATGGCTCTTACCATTTTAACCAGTCACATGAGTGGCTCATGTCATTTTCATTTCATTTTCCCCTCGGCTGCTAGTTTTCCTCGTACCAAAGGAAATAGGTCAAACGCATAGCTCGATACGCTCACATATGCGGCATAGAAGGGCCATGAGGCGTCAGCTCTCCCCAGCTAACGATCCCCGCTGCGTAAAACACGTTGTTATTTTTCATGACAAAACCAGAGCCGCTGTCTCCTTGACACGTGTCCTTCCCTCCTTCAGGAAGTCCAGCACAGAACATGTTCTCCGTCAGAGTGGACACATCACTGTGTTTTTCTTTCACCTTCTCAATGGACAAGCGACACACTTCTTGATCCACGATTGGAAGACCGATGTACCTGAGATCATTAGCAATTTTGCCTTCCTCCATCAGTCCAAATCCAGAAACCCACCTGAAGCAGAAGCATTTTACAGAAAGCTGCATCATCATTAGGTTTCTTTTTTTTTAGGAAAATCACATGGATTTGAACGTGTTAAAATGTTCTTACCCAAAATTATCAAGCTTAGAGTCCTGCTCAGGGAGACACACCGGCATTACGCTCGCATTAAAGGTGATGGATGACGCCAGCTTAATTAACGCAATATCATTATTATAGTCTGAGCTTTTATATTCCGGATGGACGTGCAAGGATTCAATAGGAAGCGACTGAAATAACACAGAGTCAGCCTTCGTTCTGCTTTCAAAATAGTCGTTCACTCTGTTGCTTCCAACATACGCCTAAAAACACAATAAATAAAATGTGCTTAAATACTAAAATATAACCATATACCACCATTAAGATTTAACGCTGCAGGCTGATGCTACCTTCATTTCATCTTTAGAGTGTTTTACTTTCTCCAGATTGTGAGCCGCAGTGAGGAGCCATTTTTCTCCGATCACAATCGCTCCTCCTCTTCCTCCTGCTTGCAGAAACACCTGCCAGGGAAATGAGTTGTGGAAGCGATGTATTGGAGGATTTTGGGCTGGTACTGGCCGCTCTAGATGTTGTCCTGCGGGTGTGTGACTATGTGTGGCACACGCACACACACACGCGCGCGCGCACACACACACACACACACACGCACACACACGCATGCACGCACGCACACACAGACAGTTGTATATAGGAAAAGTAAAACTCTTTTTTTTTCCAAAAAGTCACCTAGTCACTAGTCACCTTTTCCTGAGTTAAAGCAGAAACTACTTCAGGACTTCACAGTCTTTAAACCGTTTTATTTGTAAGGAACATATACGCCCTTCAGTTATGCAATGCCTACAGCAGAGATGTGAGGTTTAAACACTGTGCCTCAACTCCTGCCTCAGTAATGAACAAAGCGCAGTCTGGATCAGGCTCTTTGAGGCAGCATCTGACTCTAGACTAGTTAAGTGTGATGGGATAGTGACGTGCAACCCACGGCTCTGAAAGCTCTCTTTGGGATTAATAATAATAATAATAATAATAATAGTAGTAGTAATAATAACAATAATAATAATAATAATAATAATAATAATAATAATAATAATAATAATAACACCTCTTCACTTTATGCAAAGTATTAAAACTCCATTAAAGCAAAAGAAAATAAAACATGGACTTTTCCCAGCATAGCTGTCACTGTAGAATCTTCTTCACCTAATCGGAAATATTTTCAGAATAACAGTTAAAGTACATTTATCTGCTTTCTTTACGGCCTGCCTCACTGTTTTCTCCTGCCCAACAGGCGAGTGAGCATGTCCATCGGAAACGACTCCACAGGACACATCAGGCTCTTTGTGTGTCCATGAAATGGCTTAAGAGCTGTGATTTGACTCTGTATGTGTTTCCTTTTGAAACAGGAAGTAGCCAATAGCATTCAAAATATCTGACGCCTCTGCCAAACCTAAACAGCCTCAACAACTTCTCACTGATATTTTTCCCAAGCTTAGCCGAGGGGTCTGTGACGTCTTTATATTAATTATTGAGTTATTAATCTGTTTGATTGGTCAGTTGAATTAAATGGATTTCATCTAAAACACAAAACAGGTAAATAAAGGACAAGCTAATTTCATATGTAAATTAAATTAGTGTCCTGTAACCAGAGCAACAATTTCTCTAAACACATGTAAAAGTATTTGGATGAAAAAGTGTTTGGATGTAAAGCTGTAAGATCTACTGGCCCACGGACCCCGGAGTGTTGTATGTGTTACCTGGGAAACAATACGGCATTATGGCATTTTCGAGTCCTCTCCATTTGCGATCAGCAGCACAGGTGAGATTTACTAAAATATAATAAGTGGGAGAAAATGAGACACAGTTTGTAATCAGCTGATGAAATTTATCTTTAGCTATAAATCAGGACAATTCAATTCTACATGTAGTACTTTTACAATAGATTTAAATCTATTCTAAACTTATTATTATTATTATTATTATTATTATAAGATTCTTACCGAACACAGACTTACCTTTGTTAGCTTTTGTGAAAGAGTAGAAGGGCTCGTTGCAGTGATATTGCACGACAGATCTGTACTCGTTGTTCGAGCCGGACAGAAACTGATATCCACCGTTCAGTAAATTCTTCGGTTCTCCACAATCAATAACTGCAACGATAAAGGATAAACTTTACAAAAACATTAACACATAATAACAGACTATTGCTTATTTTTTGCATTTAATTTAAATGGTTTTCTTCTCTTCATCTGTGTGTAGATTAATAAACTACTCCTGGTGGAGGCATAAACTATAACATCTCTTTTTTATGTCATTTATTAACACCAGTTATTATTAATGAACTCTTTTGTTTTGTCTTGTTACTGACCTGAAAACCGTCTTCTAATGTAACAAAATTATTAAAAATTCACTAATAAAGGGAGTGCTGACTCACTCCTGCACTCAGGTAAAGGTAAATGCCACCTCCCGTTCTCCTGACACATCGATTTATAACTCTTGATTTCCCTTTCTCCCTGAAACACAAACAGAGAAAGAAATAAAGATAGAAAACCGTCAGGATTCAGGTTACAGCAAAAACTGCAGAAATTCAGTCCTGTTTTTATTCCTAAATGAAATTCATAAAACAATAAAACACAGATTTAAGGCTGATATTTGGGTTTTTCTGTTTTTTTTTAATTAAAAAAAAAATTAAACTTATAATAAATTAAAAATTACACACACATTAAATGAAGTAGAAATAATAAACAGAAATAAAATTTCACCATCATGAGTTTATATCCAGTGTCACAGCGGACTTGGATGTAATCTCTGTAGGAATATTTCGAGAAATTGGGAGTGATTCGGCCGTTATGGATTCCTCCTTCGATTTTACACTCCACTCCTACAGAAAGGTTTCACACACACACACACACACACACACACACACACACACACACACACACACACACACACACACACACACACACACNGGTAAGTCTCTGTCATGCTTCTCTGGGCTTTTCTATTACTTCATCTTGGAATGTTCTGGAAAGTGTTGTCAGATTCCAGCATGTATTTAACTGAGTGTTGGTCAGGTGTGTGACCGTTTCTTTATCATTTGTGCTGTTAATAATGAACACACACAGTTGTCAATTCCGACTGAACACAATTTAATTGAATTGAACACAATTTAAAGGTTGTTTCATGTCAATCAAGTGAGCTAAAAAACACTCCAGCGATGACTTTCACTTGTACATACATTTATTTTATTAGTGAGTTGATATCATTCCTGTGTATGTATCACAGAAACACACACACACACACACACACACACACACACACACACACACACACACACACACACACACACTGTACACCTGCACACTCATGCATCAGGGAGGAAACACACTTCAGGAGGAGATGTCATTTAAACAGTGTGTAATGAAGCTCTAGCTAACGTCCACATCGCCAGGTTGTGTCTCCTGCTTACTCTGGGTTGTGTAGCGAAGGCTAAACCCTCCACTCTGTCCATGTTTATCAGTGTGAAATTCCAGATCTACAATGTGTGAGCCGGTGTGTATGATTCCAGGACTTTTATCTCCACAAAGCTTCTTTGGAGCTTCACCGGGGACTGACACCTGAGGACAAGAAACGGAACACAAACTGCTTTAATTTCACATTCCACTGCATAGAGGAGTCAGTATTACATATAGTACCATGCTGTTGAATTCTAGATTGTGATTGGTCAGAAGATGTTGATTAATGTTCTATAACAGCAGCTCAGACAGTAGTGCAGCTTCAAATCACAGGTTTATATTAATGCGCTCGTTCTAATACGTTATCGTTTCTATAGTAACAGCTCATTCACAGAGACTCGGACACTCCAGATAAACGGATTAATAAACCTCTAATCCATGATCTGGTGAAGTTTTCTGTAATTCAGAAGTACAGCTATAACTTGAAGCTCTACTTCATCCCTCCTAACCACCAGAGGCAGTGTTCCAACGCCTGTATACCTTCTTGTGCATGTACACACACGCCGAGAACGTCTGACACTAGCTCACATGGCGGCTCGCTATGAAAAGCCATCAGTAATGGCTGACATTCCCTTGACTTCTTCTGGCCTTGTACAGAGAGTTTACATCCGCAACCTCATGTTTACGCTTTACGGTTTCTAAGTAACATTTCAAGCTGTGAATTTTTTTGTCATATTAACTTCAAAAGAGAGAAAAAAAGAGAGCGAATGACTGCTTATAGCTGCTATAATATAACTGATAACAGGAACTAACTTTCACACAACATTAAATGTAACTATACATAAATAAAATGTATTTATGTGGATAAAATATATGAACTGTTGTTTATTATTATTATTAAATAAAAAAATAAATATTCTTTATTAAATTGTAATTATAAATTTACAATTATAAAATTGTAATCGTTAGCAAATCGCGGTGGCAAAAGGGGAATAAAACACTTGGGGGTGTGCGGATATAGAAAAATAATATAACAAAATAACTTTGAGGTAGTAACATTAACTCTGCTTTGCATGTAGCCACCCTGGTGATTATTTTCCTATAACAGCATGCCCTCAAGAGTTTAGTTCCTTAATTAAGCCATTAGATTCAATACGATTTACTCATAATGCGTTGTGAATAAGTGTGTGGACTGGAACTTGCCCACAGTGTAATAATGTGATACCTTTAGCCAGTGGAACAAGCAGGATGGTCCCTGTGCATCAATCTGCTCGATGTGGAAGTTGTCACTGAAGTTGAGAGTTACCTGGAACCCAGGCTGGACAGAGACACTGTACAAGCAGTTCACTCCAAGAGGAGCAGCATTCGGGAATCCAGGACTCGACAGAAAACCCTCAGGTTCTGTGAAAACACCTCCAGCGCACTCCACTAGCACCGAGGGGAAACAACACCACGGAATAAAGACAGATATCCAGAGTGGACCAGTATGAAAAGTTATGCCCACAGTAAATTAATAAGAAATCCTTAAGGGTTGTTCTTTGTGTGTGTATTATATTTATATTTATGGCATTTGGCAAATGCACTTATCCAGAGTGACTTACAGAAGTGCTTTATTAGTCTGTATCAATAAA